>QANY01000292.1:189830-432178 GCA_003255025.1 Datisca glomerata | reverse complement strand
GGGGGGGGTGCAACTCTTCAGTCTAGACTTCTTTTGAGCTTTCCTTTCCTTAGGTAGCTGATCTAACAAAGTAAACAAAATGCTAAGTGATAATGCGATACAGAGCCAGTGCATTTTTTATTGAATGCTAGATTACCTCTATCACTCAGACCCCTAAATTTAGTTTACCAGGATAGACAATCTTATGCGTAAGATGTTCTTCTCTAAAGCAATATAAAAAAGGAAGTCAGAAATAGAAGTATGACTTTACTAGTGAATCCAAGTTTAAACCCTTCATAACTGTAGATTTTGGATTATTTTTTATGGGTAGCATCACTAATCTGTCTAACGAAATTCTGTTTACATTGATGCTTTTAGAAATCTATGGCTACATTTCAATATTTCAAGCAGTTACTCCAAAGTCCAATATTATATACAGAGGTATCATTGTTAAGACGAAATCATTAGCTTCTTCTTCTCATCTGAAAAAGACCTAAGTTTTAGAACTATATATCAAAAATTGGTTTGTAGAATCCACATAGTCATAGAATTTGCACAATATTTAAAGAACCTATGTATCATAGTTTTTAAGCACAAGTTAGTCAGACTGCCATAACAAAACCGTACAGGAGCCATATTAAACATAAACCCTACTTTATACAAGCTTGGAGTCATAAATAAAGTTAATGTAGGACAATATATCCGCCTAAACATTCCCATATCAGATGAACACAGCAGAGAGAAGAAAACATTACCTGGAAGAAAGGTGAGAATTCCTAGGGTTAAAAGACCATAGGCTTGGGACCGCTCTCCTCCCATGTGACCAGTGAAGATGAAATATGATAGGAACAGAAGCGATGATCCAAGAAACAAGAGGAAAAGGGCAAGGGCAATGGACTTCCATGGGATCTTGTCCAGGGATTTTGGTGAATAGTCAAACCTAGGGTCAGCTCTACCATCATATTCACCTTCATCGGTAGCAAGAGAGCTATAACGAACATTACGTCTGGATGCCATAACAAGGACGTGGAAAAGGAACCTGATTACCTGAAACCTCCAAATGTAAAACAAATTAAGCTACCTCTGGCATCAAATAAAGTCACAAGAAAAACTGAAAGCCATAAACTTTAAAGGGAAAACTGTTTAGGAAACATAAACAAATTGGTGTAACCCCATAAGATGCAATCATCGCCTAGTCATCGGCATCCAAAGAAATTAATCATCCACTTATTTTGTCAACTTTCTACTCATGATTTATGTCTATACCGTAAATTTGTCTGTTTTCAAGGTCACACTGTGGTACACCATAAATTCAAACCTTGGACACAAGGTATGAAGTTTCATTTTCATCCTACCGTGAACAAGAAAATGGAGGAAGATACCGAGTAGAACTGAATTAAAATTGGAAGTAAATAAACAGAAACTCCAACCGAATCACTTTTCCTAATACCCAGTCCAGATTCGTTGTCACCATCCAATTTTGTTGAAATAATAATTATGAATAAGTCAAACAGCAGTGTTAAAGCGCGCTCAGTAGTGCGCCAAAGCCCAACGGGAGGCGATTCCTACATCTGCGCCTCAGTATGTCCGAAGCAAGGCAAGTTCACTGTGGCCCGCTTGTTCAGAGCCCAAGGCGGGTTAAGGCGCGCTTAAGGAAGAGGGTTGATTTCGATTTCGTAGGGGAAAAAGTTGAAGAAAATTATGCGATAGGAAGGAATCTGACGCTTCATGAATAAGGTATGCCTCATCTTTGCACTTTCCCAGAGCTCAGAAACGTATCGGAAAACACAGTTCACACAAAATTTAAACGCAACAATAAAAGCAATAGCAATCGCTCTGCACCTGTGTCGGTCATTCGTACAAGAAAATTAACAATAACATCTTATTGAAAACATCAAAAGCTAAAACGAAAACGTCCAACTGCATTTTACAAGCTGGGAAATGGAAATAAATCGTGAAAAAACAAGTAGAAGTAAGATCAAACCGGAAAATTTTGCTCAAAGAATACTCACGTAAATGGATTCCGGCAAGAATGAGGCTTTCTCCGCTGGTTGTAGAGGAAAGATCTGATTGTGAAGACGGATCAGAGTCTAAGCGGCGATTTGTGTGTGACTACAAGTAGTTAATCTGTCGGAATTTATGTGCGATCTGTCGATTGATCTTAATCTCATGACGACGTGGTCTACTCAAAACAAAAGCTACGAGTCAAGGGCGGAGTTGTCTCCGCACGCCGTTTTAGAAGCACACAGATGTTCTTCTGTTTGAGAAAAGATGAGACAATTATATTAATTTAATCTTAACTCTATAATTTCACATAATTCATTTTAGAGCTTGAAAATTATTATCATATGTCAAAAATGAGAAAGGTGAAAAAGGCAACTTTATCTTCTAACTCCTTATTCCTCAATCTCTCCCTTCAATTTTTTTGTTCCAATTTCTTCAACTCCTTCCATCTTTCCGAATCTTTTCTTTGTCTAGAGATGTCTATTTTTTTATCAGATTTTTCTTATCTAAACAAGAAAACGTCAGGCTATTTTTTCCATCAATTTTTCTTATACATTCTTTGATCTCCACTTTCTTCTTCTCCAAAGTAATCTTTGACATTGTAGAAGGTCCAATAATTATATTATAAATTTCTCGAATAAAGGCTCATCGGCCTAATTCATACATAAAGATATTTTACAAAGATCAAACAATTGATTTCAAGTTCAAAATGACATAAAGTCAAAATAGTACCGAACCTCATACAAGGAAGAATAAGGATGAATCCACAAATGTCGAAAGGCCGAATCCCGAACTCGAACTTAGTCAATATGACTAAGAAATAATAATACCGAATGACACACGGTAGTATCTCACGACCAAAATAAATTTCAAGTAGGAGGAAGAGATATGGAGCTTTCATTAAAAATAAAATTGATGATCCTTTCATATTCCGCATTTAATGAAAGACTCTCCATTTTCCGTAATTAATAAAAAGACTCTTCATATTCGGACATGAATGATGAGTTATCTATATAAAGACAAATAAATTCCCAAAGAGGTATGACATTCAAAACATTCAGAATTCTCTAATTTTTCCTTTCCTTCACTTCATTGACTTGAACATCAGAGTGTATTAGGTTAGGCACCACACCGGTGTCAAGTCAATATCTTCACATTCATTTTCCTCATGTGCTCATGAGATGGCATTCAAAGGAACACGTGGCAGAATCATCGACATGAATTTCTAACATCCACATACATTATTATCATTTTTCATGCTAAATATATGCCGCTAAACCCATTGAATGTCGAATTTCATCAAATTGATGCTATAATTTAGGGATTTCTTCTCAAGGGTATCTTCTCTTGAATTTTTTTCTCAGATTTTTTAGATGGATTCTTATGGATTTTGGAGATGATAGATGGATTTTGGAGATGATGGAAAATGGCACTGTTAGAATTATTTTTTAATCAAATTGATGCCAGAATTTGGGGTTTGAGTTTTTTTTTTAAACTAGACCCCTAGACTATCATTTTATAAAAACATGCTCATACACTACTTTTTATATATCCCGATCTCTGACCCACCTTCCACTTAAAATGCATTTATGAAGTTACATGTTTACCCTTCATCTTATCCAAATATATGCCTCACTCTCTCTTTCTCTCTTTCTCTATGCTTCTGCTCTCTCTCTGTAAAATGTGTTTTTCCCGAAGAAGACATGAATGAACCGAAGAAGACGACCTCTACGTTCTTGCCAAAGAAGACGAAGAAGATGACCGAATTTTTGCAATCGAAGAAGACAAACCAGATCTGAAAATGGATTTTTATCTATTTTTACAAATCCGAACCAGATCAAATCACAAACCAGATCTGAAATTGGGTTTTGCCGATTTTTGGGCAATAATTCCTTCTTCTAGTTCTTCTTCGACGTTTCACTTTTTTTAACCTTTTCTCACTCATTTCAGAGTGTCATTCACGTGATTTTCTTTTTTTATCGATAATTTCTCATATTCTTAACATGTAATTTTATGAGAGAGGAAGTTAGTAGTTTCAAGCCTGAGGATAGGGGAAAATTATTTCAATTTATGTATAATTACTTCAGATTTTTCAGTAGTGCTGGGAGGTAACCAGATGTTAATTTTTTAGTAGTATCGGCATCGTGTAGACTACACGATGGCCACACAACGCGAGTGTACTCATCGTGTAGTCTACATGATCGGTTCGCGACGCTAGTGTAGCCCCATCATGTAGACTACACGATGGCTACACGACGTCCGTGTACCCATCGTGTAGCCCGTATACCCAAATTTATGAACAAAATAACTTTCAGGCCTCCAAAAATGATTAAAACAATGTTTTTGGGCCTGAAACTGGGCTGCATCAGGATTTACCCGTCGCACGTGTAGATCTCTGAATAAATTTTGATTTTATATCTTACAGGTCACGTAGTTCGACCCGAGTCAAAAGTTACGCCCTCCAGAAGTTTATCGAACCAGAAACATTAAGATTTTTTAATGAATTTTTTAAATACTTGAGACTATATTTTATTCTTCAATTTCAAAAGTATTTTTAACAGAAGATGCCTGTTTTTTCATCGTGTAGTCTACACGATGATTGCGCGATGCTCATTTTCTCATCGTGTAGTCTACACGATGATTGCACGATGCTCATTTTCCCATCGTGTAGTCTACAAGATGGCCACACGATGCCAGTGTACCCCTATCGTGTAGTCTATACGATGGCTACATGACACCAATGTACCCATTGTGTAGACTACACGATAGGGGTACACTGGCGTTGGTAGCCAGCGTGTAGACTACATGATCGCACACGACGTCAGCGTACCCCCTCAAAAACTAAAATTAACAAAACCCATCAATTTTCGTCTAAAATTCAAGCTTTCCAGAAAAAAGAAAATAAATGAACTACAAACAACGTTCTAGAAAAAAATACATAAATATTCTCAAAAAATACATGAGCAGGAATAAGAAAATAAATAAATATTTTGCTGTTGCGTGAAGAAAGAAGAAGACGAAGAAAAAAATGAAGAAGTGGAAAGAATGAAAAATGAAGAAGGAGAAATGAAGTGAAGGGTAAACATATAACTTCACAAATACATTTTGAGTCGAAGGTGGGTTAGGGGTCAGGGTAAATAAAAATAGTGTGTGAATTCATTTATGTAAAATAGTTAGTTTGGGGGTCTAGATTAGTAAAAAATCCTTGGGTTTCTTCCCATAGGTATCTTCTCTTGAATTGTTTTCTCAGATTTTAGAGATAGATTCTTATAGGTTTTGGAGATGATAGATGAGTTTTGGAGATGATGAAACAAGACACGGTTACAACTATTTTTTTCTCACATCTTGTTGTTTTAAAGCTTACATTTCTATATGATGTAATAAAAATTGAGTTATGTAGAATGATTATTTTTTTCTCTCAGGTCTATGTTGTATAGAAGCTTATATTCCTGTGTATTGTAATAAAAATTGAGTTTTTATACTTAGTTTGTAAAAAGAAAGATAAGAATTCAAATGATATTATTGTCAAATAGTTACAGATTATCAGATTATGAAATGATTACAATTGAATTTTCATACTCAGTTTACTAAAAAATAACAAAAACTCCATTTATATTACTATCAAATATATGTGAGTACAATACAATATATATGGGAGTATAATATAAAATACTTAATTTTACAATAGCATGCTCATAAAAAGAGTTGAAATTCACCATCCTTATTCAAACGTCAATAGTTCACTCACAAGATATTTAAGTTTCTAAGTATTCTATACACTTTGACATCAAGATATACATGAGATATACATGAGATGTAAGTTTCTAAGTGTTCTATACATCTTATATATCCCAAAATATACACCAACTTCAATATATGTACACAAGGTTACTCAAAATACACCAAAATCTTACGGGTGTGTACGGTTCGGTTGGTTAGTAAGACATATTTGTAATCTAATTGAATTCACTGGTTACCTATATAACCGAACCGAACTGAACCGGTATAACCATCCAAACCGAACCAAATATAACCAAAGTAATCAGTTCAGTTTAGTTACTTATAACCGGTTCGGCTGCACCTGTAAAACTTTTTAAAATAGTAAGAATTTTTAGACGAGGGACTGAGGGAGATGATGGTTGTCGAGAGGTAGAGGAAAGAAAACGAAGGCGCGAGGTGAATGTTAGGGTTTTTTGTTTGGGCGTTGGTTAATTGGTTTTAGTTTTAGTTTTGATTTTTTTCACTTCAACTCAATAACAATAATTAATAACAAAAAATGTGTATTAAAAAACGTTGTAATAAGTTCAAACCGATTACAGAATTATTGAGAAAAATAACCAAATTAAAAATGTGATTATTAAAAATAACCAAACCGATTACAATTGCTATATTAAAAGAACCGACCGAACCGATTCAGTTTGGTTCGGTTCAATCAGTTTAGAAAACATCTGCACACCCCTACAAAATCTTCCATATCTTCCTCTTAAAAAATTGGTATTAACCTTTTGACTTGATGATGATTCTAGCTTGGGAGACGATTAATCGTGGACAAAGAATACATTAGAGATTAGAGATGAAAAAAGTTGTTGGACAAAGAGAAGGAAACAAAAAAATTGGAGTGAGAGATTGAGTAAGATGGAGTTGGCGAAAAAATTGGAGGGGAGAAGGTGAAGTTGCTTTTTTCACTCTCTCATTTTGGACATGTGGCAATTTTCAAGTCCTTGGATGAGTGGGTGAAGTTGTAGGGTCAAGATTAAACTAACATAATTGTCTCCTGTTTTCTCAAACATGAGACCTATGTGTCTGGTTTAGAATGCCAGGAGCGCAAGTTTTAGAGTTTTTTTTAATTAATGAGAGAGTTTTAAGTGACCTATGTGTCTGGTAAGATTAGAGTTTTTTTTAATTAATTGATCAAGTTTTAAGTGACCAACTGACGTGATAATCATTTATATATTAATTTACTAAATTATTTTAATGAATCATCAAATACCAACTTATAAATGATTAAAACCTCACATGGTCACTTAAAGCTTAATCAATTATTTGATCATTCTAGAATTAATTTTTTTTGCTTTACAATTTTAACTATGTACACAGTTCTATATATTTTTAGGATTAAATCTAATTTACACCCTTAAAGTTTGATCTGTCAATAACTTATACCTTTGAACTATTTTTAACATCAAATATCCCTAATCTATGTGAATTAGCCATTTATACCCTCCTTACTAACTTTTGTTAAAAACTAACAAAACTTTTTTTATCAAATTAATTTTTATAATCAATTAATAACTAAATAAAATACTAAATAAACTTTTTTTATAATAAACATATATATACATATGTAAAAGAAAGAGATAATGTACACAGTAGGTTTGGAGGATAAGAATTCCTAACCGAACACCAAAAGCCTATAATTAATCTATACAAGCACTCATCCAATTAAAATTGAGCATAAACAAATGAACATCCTTAAAAGCCTTAGTATTGGTTGCCCAAAAAGAAGCGAAAACCTATATTTTCTTCCAAAATGTATTAACATCGTTAAAGGTCTCTTAAAAAACTCTTTTGTTCCTCTCTACCAAATGTACCAAAAAATTACGAGCCCGCCAAAACACAAGAGCGTTTTAAGTTTCATGTAGATTTTCAGTTGGAGAACCTCACCCAACAACCCCTCTACATGCTCTTGAGGAACCCAACTGAAACTAAGCTCAGATATCCATTTAGACCATATAACATGCGCAAAAGAACAATGTATGAAGAGATAGTCTAGACTCTCTCCATCTGTGCCACACAACACACATCTAGAAGGTCACAGAGTCATGTTTAGATGTCTAGTTTGGACCACATTATGAGTGGCGACTGGGGAGGACTAAGTCGGCGACTGGGGAGGACTAAGTCGGCGACAGGGGAGGTCTGTGGTTTCTCGTACTATTGGGAATCTCGGGGTTTAGGGTAAAACTCAAGTCTTCTTTCTGGGTGTCTCGAGTTAGGTATTTCAGGGGAAACGGATTCGTTGGTGAGGGAGACGGCAACGCCGGTGGAGGAGGCGGAGACGCCGGCGAAAGAGCGGCGAGGGTGGGGTTCTCACTGGAAGGGGTACGCTCGGGGAGCGGCGAGTTAAAATACTAAATAAACTAAATATCACTAAAAAACTAAAACCCCCCCCAAAAAAACTCAAACCCCTAAATCACACCCCGAGTTCCCCTTCCCCCTCCGCGACTCACCCTCTAGCTTCCCCTTTCCCTTCTTCCCCGACCCGATGATGACTTCATCTTTCATAAGTTAGCTGGACTGTGATCTTGATGATTGGGGAATGAATTTCTGATCCCTAGAGGGAAAGAAAGTAATTAATCAACATTCCTGAAGATATATTCTCATTAATACTATTTATTATTCATTGTAATATCTTCCACTTCCTAATAAATGCTGATAACTGGGGAAGGGGAAGGGGATGCTCGGGGAAGCNAGTTAATAGAAATGAGTATAAATGACTAATCCATATAGTTTTGATGTTAAAAAATAATTTAGCAGCATAAATTATCAATGTGTCAAATTTTAAAAGTATAATTTAAAATTATTCTTATTTTTAATTATATCTTATATTTTTTATACTTTAATCAAACTATAAAACATACTCATGTATTATAATTTCTCTCAAAACTAACCTTAAAAGCCACGTATTATACCACGGAATTTAAGTAAAGTTCCATGTTTTCTTACTGTTTTACAATAGTCTTTTTACTGCCCTACGAAGAAGCTTCGCGAAATTACAGGGGAGGGGGACTCATCGCGACAGAGGGATGGAGGACTGAAACAGGGGCAGGGTGAAGGGGGTTTCATTTTCGGCACATAAACAATACAGAGAATGGAGGTTCTCATCTTAGGAGCTCTAAAATGGAGAATGCGTTCAATCACTCCCTTCTCTTTCATCCCTTTCTTCATTTCTTTCTTCAAGCTCAAAGACCCGCCACTGACACAAGCCCTCATAGCTGAAATGGATCCCCCGCTTGTCAACGAATCGTCCTTCTCGGTCGTGAATCCATCTGCGTACAGCTTGGCTGAGATTTGGCCTTTCGGCGGGGAACCTGGTGGCGGTGCATTGGGGCTGCGAATGGGTAACTTGGTTCAGAATTTTGGTTCGTTTATTGAGGGCTCTGCAAATCGTGATGGTTCGGCGGAGAAATCGACGGTGACGGAACAGAGTGGAGGTGGCGGTGGGAGAAAGAGAAATGATTTGAGCTCTGAGGATGAGTCTTCGAAAATGGTGTCGACCAGTAGTGTCAATTACTTGGTTAGTTTTCTTTTTTTTTTCTTCTTTCCATATTTTTGCTTCAATTTATGTTTCTTACTTTAGCATTGAGTCTTTGTTTCTTCTCATTTTAATTTATGTCTTTTGGATTTATCCTCTTTGTGAAAGGAAAAATTTAGAATGTATTACTTTTGCTACTAATTTAGAATTTATTAATTTCCACATCAGTAGTTATATTTAGAAATGGATGAAAAGCTCAGCTGCTAATATTTGATAGTTAATATCTAAGATTAGAGAATTGGAAAACTAATTCATATAGTTAGTAAGTGATTTAGTTATCTGAGCAACTCTAACGAACTTGATCTGTAAAGTCTTGGTAATCTTTACTATTTGAATTCATAAATTAGTGGTAAGAAAGTAGGGAGATGAAGTTGATATGTCAAGAAGAAAGAAATCATAGTGTTGCATGATCTGTGTTTGTGGTTCATCAGAATCTGTTTGCCTAAAAAAAAAAGAAAGAGAAAGAAAAGAAAGATGTTATTTTTTTTGTTTCTCTTTTGGGTTTCTTAAGTGATCCTAAACATGACTTTGAATTGTAGGGGTTGAATTTTGTGTTTCTGTTTTACTTTTTGTGTGCCTGTTTTTTTGGGAAAAAGTAGTTTATGAAATTGGAGAGAAATAATAGAAATGGAAGAAAATAATAAAGTTTTTGAGGGTAATTAATGGAAATAATAAATGCTAACTTTATGTTAGATTTAATAAAAAATGTGGTTATGTTTTGCAGTTTCGTCAAATTACAAAAATATAAAAATATAAAAAAAAATATAGAGGTATAATTTATATTTTAGTCAAGGTACAATGGTGTATTTTGTATTTTAACCTTAAAATAATTTAACAATAAGTTTATTTTGACCCAATGAGAATTAATGTGACTCAAACTCACAATGTCTTAAGTTTAAATTTTGATATCATCTGCGTCAATCCATCTTATCATATTTATAATATGATAATAGTTTGAGAATAAAATTAGGAGGAAAAAAAATAAGTCTTTTATTTTATTGAAAAAATATATGTTCTCTCAAACTATACTTATGTTGCACAAGTTTTGTTAATAAATTTTCTCGTCTAATAAGAATATATATCCATTTTGTTGACTAAAAAGGTGATAGCAACCAACTTAGAAGTTTGTTTTTTAATTTTCTTTCTAACTTTGGTGAACTGATACTTTGCTTCCTCTATTGAACAAAACAGGAAAAGGAGTGATAGATAATTTTCTCGAGAACCAAACAAGAATATACATTTTCCGAAGTGGATGATGAATGGAAACAGGATCTGTGATCAAAGAAATCTTTGTATATGATTAATTGATTTTTGCTTTCATTTGTTTAGTAATACAATTGATACAACAAACACCTAATTCTGGATTGAAACCACATCATCATCATGATGCTTCTAATCAGATTTGAAATGAAATTCTGTTAAAATCTTAATTTTGGATCATTTGTCTGCAAAACAACATCAAAACAATATATTTAGATCATTCTTCATTCCTCCTCATAAACGATTGAAACCAACACGTCGAAGAGAAAGATGAAAGTCGTATTTCATGTTTTGAAAGTCTCGGAACTCTTACCTTTTTCAAATCTGGATCTGCGAGCAGCTCGACGGATATGACTTTCATTCCGTTGCAAGAGTTCATCCATCCTGTGTGGTTGTGATAACAAGGGTCCTGAGAACTCAATATGTCCTCCATCCTTGTAACCCTAATATCATTAATAACACAATAGTCGATTACGATTTGCGTTTCTTAATTAATATAAGCGACTATTAATAGTTGTAACTATTTACTTACCATAGAAGGTAACGCATCGGAGTCAGTTTTTTTATGCAGTAACCCTTTAGATATTTCCATTGAAGGATATGCATCCGAATCATCAAAAGACTCCGACACATCGTACCTTTTCCGTTGCTTCTGCATATTGTGGTGGTCTCTAGAACTCTTGTGAAGCGGAAGATCTTTATTGTCTTGATTATATGTATAAGTCACAAAAGATGTGTCCAGTGCACTAAATTGGCTTTTTGTACCATCTGAGATAGCTGATCCAATTTCGTCTTTTCGTCTTTTCGCCCACGCGAACCCACTTGGTGCTGTAGACTGTACTGGGGCTGTGAAAGCACTGTCCCCTTGAGAAGATGGATCCATTGCGTGGGAAGTCTCTGACATTGTATCAAATTGCGGCTTCAGAAGGTCACTATGCATAACCCCGCTTTTCCCCTTTATATGAAGAGGATTAGTGGTAGTATTTCTATTAGCAGGTGGAGTATTGTCTTTCGCATCCTGCATAAGCGAAAAACAAATTAGTAAAAAACAGAGAGAGAGAGAGAGAGAGAGAGAGAGAGAGAGAGAGAGAGAGAGAGAGGAAACCTCTTTTTGTGCTGATTTATTGAGATACTTTGGTTCTAAAGTCTTGCGTATTCGTCTAGGCTTTTGTGTTACTCCAGGAGCACGAACTCTAGCACCGGACTTTTTCCTGAAAGTTATTGATCATTCAGAAAATATGAAACAGAAGGATAACCGGCATAAAATATTTACTAGTTATAAAATTTATTAAAGTTTTAAATGACATAAATGAGGCATTCACCTTCTTGCATCCTCGCGGTTTTTAGCATCAATTTCCTTGTTTGGTGGATACTTAGGCAAGTTTGACGGATCGCATGGGTAAGGCTTGGTTCTGAAATACTGAAAGAAGACATGTCATAAACATCGAAATCATAAAAAATGAAGCAAGCGCAGATATAGTTAACTTCGTAACTTACTATTGAGTACATATTTCCGTCTAATCTTGATTTGTGAGTGCTTAATAAAGACAAAAACTTGATTTTCGAGTTGAAAACACGTAAAGTTTCAGAAAGAGTTACCTACCTCAGACATAAGGGCTGACGAAGCAGTTCCACGCTTATCTGATTCAATCGAAAGAAATGTTTCAATCAGGTTCACAGCAGTTGTCGGAAAAGCTTTGCATTTTTCTCGAAGTGTACTTTCGTATGAATGCTGGGGTTTAAACATGGCTGCATGAGGAAGCTTTGTCCTTTTCCAATATTCATCAGGCGGTGAACCACAAAGCTTGAATATTTTGTGCAATTGCTCAACCTGTGGATTCAGGAGAACAACTTTCAGCATACCAATTAAGTACTTTTGAAATGTCCAAGCTAAAAGGGAGAGAAGAACAAGAATATTCGATACAGGTTTTGATAAAACATTACCAGGAAACAAGTTTTTCAAACACGTATTACAATCTCAACTCATTTTGAACACTGTTTTTAAACAAGTTTGCAACACTATTTTTCTTGATTTTACTTTTTCTGTGAACTCCTTGTTTTTTCACATCACCAAACAGATAGGCTTAGAAGCATCGGTCTGTTTGCCGGAAGCTAAATGGTTGTTTAATCCTAGACTGGGGAAATAGAAAGTAGGAAGACCAACATCACCTCAGTTCTCCCTTTAAGAATAGGCTTCTTAAGATGAAGTTCTGCAAATACACAACCGACACTCCAGAGGTCCACAGATACTCCATAATTTGTTGACCCCATCAAAAGTTCAGGCGGACGATACCATAACGTCACTACACGACTCGTAAGGGGTTGCTTATTTCTTGAAATAAGAAAATTAGCCAACCCAAAATCTCCCAATTTCAGAATTCCGTGGTTGTTTACCAATATATTGGATGCTTTAATGTCTCTGTGCATTATTCCTCGTAAGTGACAGTGCTCGATTGCAGATAGCAGCTGCCTCATATAACATTTCACCTATTCAAGAAAAATTGTAAAGACAGTCTAAAGATAAACAACCAAAGTGATAACAAAATCTAATGACTAGAAAACCAACCTGTACTTCACTGAACTTTATATCAGGACTAGATACTAGTCCAGCAAGATCATGTTCCATATACTCAAATACAAGGTAGATACTATTTGACATTCTTGAAGTGATTAGCCCCTCTAATGTCATGATGTTTGGATGGTCAAGCCTGCGCAAAATCATTATTTCACGTGCCATGAACCTAATGCTCTCTGCTTGAAAATTGTCAAAGCGCACTTTCTTTAGCGCAACCATTTTCCCTGTTTCAACATGCCGTGCCTGGAAAACACTGCTATATGTACCTTGCCCGATCTAACGCAGACAATAAGGTTATCAGAAAAGGTTATCCAGTAAGCAAACATTAGCATTACGTTAATGTTTTTTACTCCAAATGGACATAGGAGGTACTATACTCTTTTTCGGTTAAGTAGAGGTGCTTACTCATGCGGATAAACAAAAAGAAAAACAGAACAATTTACAGAGTGGTAGTATGCGAGTCAGAATCAGAGCGGTGGACCCAAAACCATGCTTTAAGAACTCTTAAACTTCTATATAGAAAACCCGAAACTCATACCAAGACAAACTTTGAATAATCTTAACAGAGTTGGAAGGTTAGTTTCCTTTCCTGCCCTCAGATGAATGTACTTAGAAATTAGAGTTCATGTTAAATTGTGTTTATTTTCTAAATTACAAGATAGTCGTTACTTTGTCCTCCAACCTCACAAGCCATACCTGAAAGAGACGGTTTAAATAAATATATAACCAAGAGATAAGTTAAATTGGAAAGATGTAGGAAACTGTTAGCACCTTAACATCTATCCAGTTTCAATTGGGAAAATGTCTTTTTCACGTTTATAGGTAACTAATTATATCACACATAAAGTTGTAGCATTGGGAAATATTTCCCCTTCAACGCACAACATGAGCAGCAAATATAAGTGCGTCCATCCACTAAACCTTCTTTCCTACCTTCTCTAACTTCTCAAAGGAATCAGCTCTGAGAGGCACCCATCCATGAATGGCTTCGCCGGCAGCATTGCTAAGCCAAGAGGGCCACCCGGCGGCAACTTGCTCTGCTTCCACGTGCCGGTACGAAAAACCCAATCTGAAGCTAAAAGAACCCCTGCCAATGGAGCTTTCCTTCCTCGACTTTTTCAGGTCGTGACTCCTATTCTCCGGTTTCTCATCCCCCTTATGTTCATATTCCAGTAACCCAGATGGGTTTCTCGATGAAGGTTCCAAAATCACCCCGTTGTCAGTGACCGCTGTCGAGTACTCGAAACCGGGTGATGCTGCCGCCTTCACCGCTTGCTTCGAGCTAATGCAACCCATGAACCGCCAAATCCCGCCAGCATCGATCAAAAAATCGATAGCCGAGATCGACCCAGATCGGGAAATGGGCAGGAGAGTGGGGAACTACCCCCACATTCAGCTCAAAAGGGAATGCATTAAATGATTAAATCTCAGGGAACGATAAAACCAGAGATTGCTAAACCCAGGAAAAAAGCAGAGCCATTTTTGGGTATGAAACGGTTGGTTAATGGCAGGGAATTTTCGCTTCCTATCCTTACCTTGCTCTAGTGAGACAACGTGATCTGCGGATGACAGGAAAAATGGGAAAGAAAATGCCCAAAGAGCTGCTTTGCTTTGACGAACGGTCCGAAAGGAAAGGGAAGAAAGAGAAAGAATCGTGGGTCCAAACTGCTTCATCTTTATTTTGGCTTTCTTGGTTTTGCAAAAGGAGGAAAAGGTGAAATGTAACCGTTTGGGAGGTTCTGTTATTATTTTCCGTATGTTGCTTTGGTTGGAGAGGGGGAGAGGGGGAGAGAAGAAAGAGAGTTCTACGGTGTGCAGACCAACTGCCCAAACTGTTCCACTGAACTGTATTAAGGAACAGTTTAGCAAAGATAATGATTTACTTAGTTAATTGAGTTCATTTATTTAAGGCATTGTTTGGAATTTAAGTTTTCGCACGTCTTCCCTCATCTGTAGCCTTATTAATTTTAATTTCCCCACTTGTTCAGGGGACTAATTATTAGTTTCTTCTTTTTTTCAACTATGAGCAAATCATTTGCTTAAAATAATTGAATTCATACAATATAGTCTACTTCAATCATTCAAATAAATATTCATTTTTTGTAACACATCGTTTATAATTTTTCAGATATCAACTAGCAAAAAAACTAGCTATATAAAATATTTAAACAAACAGAGAATATAGATTATTCAATAAATAAAACAGACTATATTTGGAAAACAAAATAAATCATTAGATTATTTTATGATGAAACAAAATATTCTGAAAATACTATTATGCTGTTTTCAAAAAGAAAAAAAAAACTTCTTAACAAAATGTTTGCTTGTGTGCTAATTGTACTCTTTCATGTAATTTCAGATATAAATATTCGGTCAAACTGATAGGTTTTGACTCACATGATCTGAAATTCGATTCTAACAAATTCTCTATTTACTTGTGACAAAAAAAAAAACAAAAAAGAGTGGCCAAAGAGAGTCTCGCAATTCTCATATCTATCCACTCCACTACAATTCCTTCTTCACAAGGTGGGGAAAATAGCAGTACCAATATTGTTAACATTTACAATACATAGTCAAGAAAAGAAATTGTTAGGTACAATTCCATAAACAAATTGTAAGTCAAAATACATCAGCATCCCATTTTTCAGAAGTTTGGTCATTCTTCTTCTTAGCATCTTAGGTTGCTCTGTTTCTTTCAATTGTACAGCAATTGTGAACATCCTCAAAAGCAAAGTAACAGGAAACAGCATCCATATAAAGATATTGAACACTTATCTTCGTCAATGCCAACCATCTCCAATCAGGTGTCAACAATCACGTAAAACATTCTCGGAACTAAAATCAGAAAAGGGTATATAGCATACAACAAGCTTTGTCAACCAAAATCACAAGCACAAGCAATTAAGCAACACCGAAATCTGTGTATACCTTTCAAACCCTTTAGTCTTTCCTTCTTCACTGTATTTCTTCAAGTTTGTTAGTCAGCTCGTATCAACTACTGACCTTATAAGTTATATGATGCGGTATGGATCGGCATACTTTAAACTGTAATTTGCTCTTCTTTAAGTTGCAAAACTATGGGTCTCTGGCCATTGGACCCAAAGTCCATCTCTTTAAGATTAAGGTGTTGCTGGGAGACGACCTTGTTCGGTTTATTCTGAGATGCATTATTGTTGGAAGTGTTGTGAGTACTGTTTCTAGCTGCAGGAACATCGTGATTATGCTTACCTTCGTATGTGGTTACGACAGCCTTGGGGTCTGTTGAAGCTCTCTCAACGTGCTTACGTACATTGCATCCAGCATGAGTGCATTTGTAGTAGCTCCTGTTGGTAGATTCTACTAATCAGAAGTTATCCTTACAGAAATAAGTAATGCTTGTAATTCAAACCATAAAAGTTCCACTTATATACTTAGGTTCGGATTTTAGACAGAAAGAATGTAGAAGAAGAACATAAGAAAGATCTGTATTTAAACGGATAACAAGATCAAATTCAATGCTCACGGCCGAAAATAGGATGTATAGGAGTCAGCTAAGTTTGAGGTTCATATTATCAAGGGAAAAAAGGAAAATCCCAGAGATAAATATGAACCAATCAATATATGCTCAGAAGGTGTATGATTGTCTTGTGTTAATATGGATTCAAAATGTTACACCTAATGCAGCATCAACCTGCAACTGCTCTTTCAACGGTCCACTACTGATTTACATATAAACAACAGATTACAGAAGCTAAGATCTGAAAACATCTACTTTGCTTTGTAGCACAAAAAGATTGGAGAAAAACAAGAGACCGAAACTAATTCGAGATGACAAGAACATCTATAGGTTTGCTAGAAAGCATTCCCCAAAGTGAGGCATCTGATGCATCTGATATATTACATATCAAATAACACGAAACCGGAAGCCAACAGGACGGATAGTTTTGGATTGGCAGCTAATCCTCAAATTTACAGTTAATGCGCATAGACAATTTCAGGCATCTTTAATAGTAAGAATAGCGTGAAGACTAAGCTCAATGTAGATATTATTAATAAGGTGATCTTACGAGTCAAGTAATTCTCGTTACATTATCAAGCTTAATCTGATTTACCACCACAAAACCAAAGAATATAAGAAGATGAAAAGGCATAAGTTAGGAAGCTGAGAAACTACTACCTTGGATAAGGATTCCCTTTGACCAATTTCTGCCCATACTTGCGCCACCTATAGCCATCATCTAAAAGGTCAACCTCACTTCTTGTTTGCACAATGATTTTTGATTCTGTTAGTGTTCTATGCGACAAAGCCACCCCAGAAGTCCCAGCATGAACATTCCTGCACTCAAAAGACATTATTATTCTTCCTCCTTTTTTCCCTTCTTCCTAACTTCTATAAAAGTAGTAATAATATGATTAATCAAAAACATAGTTCTTGCAAACTTACTGCCTCTTTGGATTTGGTTCGTCACCATCCCCGTCTTCTGTTGTCTCTGTGTCACCTAATTCTTCACTGTCACTGGACCCCACTGGTACAATTTCACTTGAGTTGTTCAAATTTCCACCTTGGATTTGTGAACCAAGCTCAGACCTAGGCAGATAATTTGCACGCGTATTAGCTTCATTACCATCTTTAGAACGTTTATTGGATGGAGGTGGTTCATGGTTGTGCTGGCCTTTGATGATAATCTCAGTTATATGTCCATCAGAAGAACGCTCGACTTTCTTTTTGACAGGGCAACTCTGATAAGTGCATTTGTAGTAGCTTCGTGGAAATTCGCTGCCTTTAACCTGCTTCTGCCCATACTTCCGCCAGTTGTAGCCATCGTCTGCCGGTTTATCAGATGCACAGGCAGCAGGTTGATACTTCCTATCAAAATGAGAGGCCTCTGTTTGTCCCGCAAATGAACTTTTGGCGTCTGATGCTGAAGATACCATTGACTGCTGTGAAGATTCATTGAGCGTAAAGGACGGATGGCTTGTCAAAGACTCTGTATGAGCTGGTAATGAAGTAGCTTGATACTCTGCTTGCTTGTGCATATGAGACTGGGCCAGTGCAGCTTGAGCAGTAACCTGTGCCAAGGCCTGCTGGTGGGACATTCCAAAGGGACTCTGCTAGAATTTAAGATCAACAAAGTAACGATTTCTCGAGTAAGCCATAAGCTCACAAATGCTGTCATTGTGAAACACATGCTGAATATGAATTCAGATGGCTTACTTAGGCAGGTCATGCATCACAAAACAAAAATGACATATCTCCGAAATACCGATTCGAGTGGCTAAATCCGGGTCTGGTCTGCATCAACCATTAACATGTGAAATGTGACTTTGACATCTTTCACATATTTTCCAATTCCACCTTTACTTTCTAATGCGATGAACCTAGTATTATCTAGGGAAGGCAGTATCTAACCCATATCAAGCTAACCACAGGATCCCTCAATTCAAGGGACAAATAAGAATATCATCCTCCTTAGTGGAGGATCATGACAACAACAGCGCAATAAAATAGCATAACGGAAAAGACAACAATTACGATCCAAACAAAAATTTCAGTAAACAAAAACAGAGAACTCTTCTACGACATGCTTCTCACAACCAGATGTAATAAATTAGTATAAGTAGTTTGGCATGACTTTGAACAGCTTCTATCGATGAGATAAAAGATAGAAATAGAAATAGGAAAAAAGGCTTCTATGAGTTTTCGCTGTGAGACACTGAGACCATTACATAAAAACGATACGAGCTTGTGAAAACATTCCAATTTACGAGCAACACGGAATGAAAACAGGAACTCCAATTCTTTAAGAAAGTAACTCGTCGGGAAACAAAGGTGCTTCTAATTCAGCAATCATCAAATATAAACCCCAGAATATTGAAAAAAATAAATACCCCAAATAATATAAAAATTTAAAAGCAACTCAGCTGAAAACAACACCAACGGAGCAAACTAAGTATTACTCAATGATTGGTCAAATTACCTGGGGAGGAAAGAAGCCCGGCGAGTTAAGCAACCCGGATGGACTCAACCCAGGTGGGATTGTAAACAACGGAGACCGAGCAACCACCAAATTCATCGGCCTATTCTGCTTAAACCCCAAATCTTTTTCTGACCCACTC
Source organism: Datisca glomerata (assembly GCA_003255025.1). Lineage (NCBI taxonomy): Eukaryota > Viridiplantae > Streptophyta > Magnoliopsida > Cucurbitales > Datiscaceae > Datisca > Datisca glomerata. The sequence continues at coordinate 412,952 of QANY01000292.1, read as the reverse complement.
CCTTCTTTGGAAGAAGAGTTATGTGTTGAATTGGGGCCAAAGAATCCTATAGCCATCGGCGATCCCATGGCTCCGGCAAGTAGCTGAGAGAAAGACGGACACTCAGACGAGTCAGTATAGCCGTCTGAGAAAAAGCTAGAGACCAGGGTCATGGGACCAGGGCTAGCTCCTGCTCCACCATTAAAGAAGGCATCAAAGGGAGGCCGCGGAGGCAGCGTAATTGTTGGCCGCTGGCGCTGGCCAGAGGCTCTTGCTGACTCTTCGTCCTTCGCCATTAATTATACCCTTCTAACTCTCTTTCCTTCTCTCCCTCCGACTCTCTGTAGCTTTCTCACTCTCGTTATCTTCCCACCCTTTCTCAGTTACTGTATCGTGGAATTGTGATTGGGGCTTTGGAAGCTTTCGTGCTATCTTCAAATTCAGTGTAAAGTCGACGGAGCAGATATGAACTGGAAAATGAATTTTTTATTGAAACCACTTTTTTTTTTTAATTTCATAGATTTTGTCAGGGCCTTAGGTTGTAATGTAATAAAAGATAAAAACTCTGTTTTAATATTAATACCAACTATTATTTCATATCATGGATTATCACATATGTTAATGTCATTGATTATAATGTGTCTTTGATTGACTTTAAAAAAAGTTATCACACGTCTTATTTCAATGATTTAGAAAATCAGCACACATTTGATCAAATGTCATGATTTGGTACTAAAGGAGCAATTTGAAATATTATAACTAAATTAGGAAAATTTCTCCAGACGCCTCTAACTTTTTCAAAGTTCATTAAATTGAAATTACCCATATTAATCACTCAATTAATAATTACACTATTCTATCAAATCCAAGTATCATTGATCATTTAGTCACCGTCGAGGACATTCAGAATTTTATTATTGAAACTTATCATCAATTGTTTTATTGACCGACTTTGACCCTTATTATTTTGAGATCATATCGAGTACTCGAAATTTGTCTTGATTTGGTACCACCACTGATTACCTCATGGTTCCTTAGATATTGGTTTTGAGCATTTGTCGTGCAGCTTAGGTGGAGGGTGAAGAAGTAGGGGTGTTCAAAATCGAACCGAACTAAAAATGATTAGTTCTTTATGTATGTTCGGTTCGGGATAATCACCGATCCAAAGTTTCGGTTTGGTTCAAAATTTGGTGGTTTTCAAACCAAACCGAACCGAAGCTTTTAAATTTATATATATTTTATTTTTTTTATATATAATTTCTTATAAAACCAAACCGAACCAAGCCGAAGCAAAACTTTAATTTATATATTTTTTAAATGATATCATTAAAATTTTAATTTTAATTAATAATATCGAACCGAAGAACCGAATCGAACTGAAACTCACGGTTCAGTTCTTTTAATATTCACGGTCCAGCTCGGTTCGATTTTGTCACCGAACCAAACCACGAATACCCTACGAAGAAAACCTCATTCTAAAAACCTGAGCCATCAATGAGATATCACTCTAAAAGTGTTAAAATTCTAATAATATGCCAAGATTTACCGGCCAAGGGCAGTCTCAAATCTGATGAAACTTTTTTGTTAGAGACGGTAAGGAGGACAATTTATGTTTTTTTTTTAAATTGAAAATCATGTTCTCTCCCCTATCTCATATTCTCTCTCCTAATACTGTTGGAAAGATATAATTTTTCCTTTTAGTGTACGCGAGTATGACTTGTGATATTTAGCCATCGCTACCTTAACAACTAGCACCAAGCATTTATTTTTTTGTGTGTATGATATTTTTTGTCATAAGTGATGCTTACCACACCCCTCTCGCCTTTGCAATTTGCAATTATCAAACCACTTGCTACAACAATTAATACTTCTTATATCTGATTTTACATTTTTTTTCTTTCTCATTTTCCCTTAAAACAAATTATGTGATATTGGATTTGAGTTTTCCATTTTAACGAACATTTTTTGTTGACTTTTTTTCTCTTTTATTATATTTTTTATCATGGTGTGAAGGGTATTGATTTTATTATTCTCATAAATAGAATACTAGAGTTTACTAAAAAGGAGAATAACTAATTAAAATAATTCAATTTTTAATCAAAATCAATGGTTTTGATTGTAAGATTGTCTAACAAAAAAAGTCAAAATTTTTAAGATTAATCCTAACTTTATTAAAGGAGTGCTCGAAAACAGTCACGAAAAGTCTAATTAGATTTTAGTTTGTATTGATAGAATGACATGAATGAAATGTCAAGACATTAAAAATAGCTTTTGATTACTACTAAATAATTTGAGATTTTAGATGTACGAGTTCTAAGATACATCTTTAATTATTACAAATTTATGCGCTATAAGCGTATATACATCTTCACAAATATAGCAATGTTATCATTGTAATCAGCAATATTATGATGTATTAGCGTACGAAAAAATGACATGATCATATATTCACGTTATAGTTGAAAAATCATTCTTTCTTTAACAATTTATGTTTTTACACGTTTATATATTACCGCATAATTATCAATCCATAATAATAATAAACATGAAGATGTTATATACTATTTTTGGGGCACTTAAACAAGATTGGGTAGGGTTTGAAGTCACATACAAATGTAAAAGTTAGCGTATTAAATATCAGTGTTCGATGCCCATAACCCAAAAAATGAAAGTCTAATAAGTTGAACTCGAAAACAATACCACATGCAATGATAAAGTACAAAAAAGACCCGTTTTCATGATGCAACGACTTATGTAGTGAAAGAGAGAGACAAACAGCCAAAGAGAGGTCAAACCTACAGTTGCTGTAAATTACTTGTAAGATTATGCTAACTAATTCTCGATAGAAATTATTATGCCACGCAGGCATAATGTGGTCACCGTATTCCCATCCTTCAGCTCTCATATATTGATATAGATCTAAACTGTTAAGATATGTTCAAAACAAAAAAATAAAAAAATAGACATAATTTTTACTTATTTTTCTTTTTAAAGTAAAACATATATTAACCGTTCATTTATTAATCGGGTGAATATCACTAGTGATCACAATCTATAATTTATCCTTTAGTAGATGTAAGGTAGGGAGAGAGAGAAAAGAAAGACGAGGTGAGAGGAAGAAAAAAGAGTAAGTACTGCGGACTAAAAGAAAAGACTGAGATTGATATATGAATGTATTTATCATTGTATCACCTCACAAGATAAGATCTATGATGCTATTATTGGCAACATATTTCTTTATAGGCGTTGAGGGCACGTATGAGTAGCTGTATAGTAGAAGCAATGGTACGTCGTTTCAACCACGATTTGCAGCATTGCCGGTCAACGTAAAGGTGGGGGCATAATGGGACCAATCATTGCATGTTGACCTTTTTATTTGGTTAAGTGAATTGAGATATTGCATAGTGTTATCGATCATTTTCAGGCTAATAAATACTAAGGATGGGTTTGATGATAAAAGTTTTTAAATATGTGACAGTGTAATTGTAATGTTTCAGTGTATTTATTGATTTCTATCTTTATAATTTTATTTCAAAAAATACTTTGATCCTCATAAGCTTGATAAAAAAGTTCAAGCCCAAAACCTGTTTAGGCTGGCCCGAGTTCAGATTTCGGGCTTTTATAACAATGACTAAAACCCCAAGGGACGAGCTCAAGCTTAGTACATTGCTATCGGGTATACATAATTTTTCTTAATCTGAAATACACACTTCAACGTACGTTCGAGAGTAAATATCGGAAGCACAATTGAAATTACAAAACTATTTTGTAAAACAATGTTATGTAATACCACAGTATATGCTCAGTATAGTTATGAGCTAATAGTAAACATGTCTAATAGACATGAAAGTAGGGTCAAAAGAAAATTAAAAAAACAACATGTTCCGAAATGGATTTTTACTTAAAGTATACCCCTAAAAATCCTATTTACTAAAATATACTCCTACATTAATTTTCGTTGAACTATACTCCTTGCTCTACCATCCACTTAAAATAAACCAATGAAGTTGCAGAAAGTCTTTATTTTAGATCTACAGTGTGAAAGATATTATACATTCTTTTTATTATACATTTTCATGAATTTCCTCACTAGTTTTCTTTCCTTTGAGAACGTTCTCTTTCTAGGAATATCGTAACTCTTGGAGTGTAGTTTTTCATTTTTTTTTCTTTTGCCTTACTCCTAATTTCTTTTCTTTTATTATTTTCCTCCTTTTTTTTCGGGGGTGAGAATTTTAATATGAGTAATCTAGATGATACTGGGAAGAGATGTCTAGAAAACTAGCCCTTACAAAGGTGGAGGAAGAGGAGATTGAGCTTGGCGAAGGAAATAATTTCAAAAAAGTAGAAATTTGTCGGTTGAGTCTTATAGCGAAGATTCTTACGTGCAAAAAGATCAACAAATTTGGTTTTCGCGAAACCTTGTTGAAAGCTTGGAATTTGGAAGGAGTGAGATTTCTTGAAATTAGAAATAATATTTTTTAGATTATTTTCTAGGAGGAAGCCTGCATGTCATTCGTTATGAAAAACGGTCCTTGGTTATATGACGATCAGTTAGTGCTTTTCTTACCTTGGAGATTGGGGATGGATGTTTCTAGCTATGCGTTTAGATCGTGTGCTTTTTGGATTCAACTCCATGGTCTATCAATTGAATGTAGAGGGAAGTCTGTTGGTAATCTTATTGGCTAGAGAATCGGTAAAATTATTGACACTGAGGTAGGGGTTGTTGGAGATGGTTTTGAGCAAAGAAAATTTATCAGTATAAAAGTTGAGATCAATGTCAATCAACATCTAGTCCGTGGAGTTTTCATTCAACATGATGGGGGCTAAAATCTGGATTTGGTGCAAATATGAACGTCTGCCAAAGTTTTGTTTCCATTGCGGTATTCTTGGGCACGAGGAGATTCATTGCAATAGTAGAAGGGATGATAGAAATTTAGGAGTGGACGGGGAGATTCATTGCATCTAACCCTAATCAAAAAAGGGAATTGGGAGGGGGGAGTTGGGGACACAAGGGAGATTTTTGTAGGAATGAATCATCATTTTTTTCGTCAAGGTCGGGCTCGCTGGAGAGGAAATTCACGACAGCCATGGCAGCATCTTCCAAGGTGGCAGCTGAGGGCAATTTTGGTAATTCCAGAGTTAATCCCATAAATCTTGGTAAGCATATTTTGGAGAATATTGTTAATGATAATCTTTGTGATCCTACGGGTAGATTTAGTAGCCAAAATTACCTTGATGGAAGGGGCTCTCATTTGGTGGTTATTAATGATCAAATAAGGATGGAGGGAGTGGTTATGAATGAAAGATCTTCTCCCCTTTAGAGGATAATAGGATTACGATAACACCTATATTGAAGAATGTGCATTTAATGGGGGAGGATTTGAAAAATCTTGTTGAGTGAGGTGGAAAATATGGGTCGATTCAGGTGATTTTTATAAAGCTCCTAATCTGAACCTGGTTGGTTCTCAAAACAAATCATTTAAATTGGGTCCAATTATCGAACAAGTTCAGAAAAAATGGTCTAGAAAGAAAAAACTTGGTAAACCGGTCGGGACTAAGGTTAAGAATGTTGTTCATTCCGGTAATAAATGTGGTCTAGGGCGTCAAACATACATCACGTTGCACGGGAGTTCTTCTAACGTGCAAAATTTAAAACGTAAAAAAGACACACTAGAGGAATCTCATGATGGGAGTCGGTTACTTCCCTAGGTGGCAAAAAACTTAGCCTTATGTTTTTGTGAATTTTGATATCGAATGGATGGAGAAAGGTAGCCCGAACTGGCCCCAGGGTAATCAATGAGGGTCCTAGGGTGGAATTGTCAAGGTGTGGGGAACCCCCTGATAGTTCTCACATAGCGAGGGTTAGTGAGAACCTATCCCCTTGATTTTATTTTTTGTTTGAAACAAAAAATAAATCAAAAAGTGGTGGAGAAAATTAAATATATTATCAATGCATCAGGTTCGCTTATTGTGGACCCAACGAGTACTAGATGGGGTTTATCCTTTTTCTGGATGAATGACGATTCAGTTCAATTGATGAAATATGGGAATTTTTTCATTGAAGTTCAAATATCTGATGTGGTTAAGGGTAAAGTCTGACGTCTTTTTATTGTTTATTTGAGCCACCTCATTGAGATTCATAGTCAAAAAATTGATTCCCTTAAAGGATGGAACAAGTCATGTAACGAGATGTGCATTGTTATGAGTGATTTTAATGATATTATGAGTGCTAGTGAGAAGTTTGGTGGTATTGATAAAGACTCGAGTACGTTGAAACTTCTTCCAGATTTTGCTGATATGTGTAATTTAGTAGATATTGGTGTTTTGGGTCCCCAGTTTACCTTGATTAATAAGAGAGATTACCCAGCGTTGATTAAGGAAAGACTTCATAGATCCTTTGCCCATCTGTAGTGGCTCCAGGTGTATCAGATGGCTAGACTTTATCACCTGACTGTTTTAGGTTCCGATCGTTTACCCATTTTTCTTGATACAACTGAAGAGAATAGGAAGTACAAACAAGTCTTTAGATATGATAGGAAGTGGTTTAATCTTGATGACTGTAAGAAAGCTATTACGCCTGGGTGCAAAAGGGACGGTGATGATCAGGATAAGAGAAATTTAGCGGATAAGCTCAGTAATACTAGAAATCAGTTGATCCAATGGAGGAAAAATAATTCTTCAGCTAATTCTAGCAAACTTATGAAAGAGATTAATGTGAAATTACAGAACGCGTTTTCTCATCAAAAAATTGATTATTCAGAAATTAGAAGACTTGAAGCACAATATCGGAGGCAGTTATTCGAGAGGAAAAATATTGGAAAGATCAGGCTCATATTCAACGGCTTCAAAATGGTGATCCAAATTCTTCCTTCTTTCACGCATGTGTCAAAACTAGACAAAGGAAGAATCACATTTTTGGTCTTGAGGATATTAATGGCAATTGGTATACTGATTCGAATTCTATTCAGAACACTTTTTTTTCAGGATCTTTTCAACTCTTCTAACCCGATGATGATATGATCTCTCACATAACTGATAACATTGATTGTTGTCTTAATGATGAGGACAATTTGTTTCTTGACGAGGAGGTCTCTGAGGAGGAGATTGTGGCTGCAATTCGTGACATACACCCTTATAAATCTCCAGGTCCGGACGATTTTACAGTGACTTTCTATCATTAGAATGGGAATGTGATTCGTTCAGATATTATTGCTATAGTTCAGGAGTTTTTAATTCTTATCATATGCCTTCTAGTATTAATCATACACATATTGTTCTTATTCATAAAGTTAATTGCTCTAGATTTATATCTCAGTTGCACCCTATTAGTCTTCGTAATATTTCTTATAAAATTATTTCTAAGATTCTGACTAGCCGTCTTAGAAAAGTTATTAGCAAGATTACAGGTGCCGGGCAAAGTGTTTTTATTCTAGGTCGACTGATTATTGACAACGTGATCATCGCACATGATATTATCCACTCTCTTCGGATCTAGAAGAAAGGCAAGAAAAGTGATATGCCTATCAAAATCAATATGTCCAAGGCGTATGACAAAGTTGAATGGAAATTTTTATTGGCTATCATGCAAAAATTGGGATTTTCTGATACCTGGAGAAACTGGATTTCAATTTGTATCTCTTTGGTCACTTATAATATCTTTCTAAATGGCAATCTTAGGGTGGAATTGTCAGGGTATAGGGAACCCCCTGATAGTTCGAACATTGCGATGGTTAGTGAGAACCTATTTCATTGATTTTATTTTTTTGCTTGAAAAAATATAAATCGAAAGCGGTTGAGAAAATTAAATACGCTTTTAATACATCAAATTTGCTTATTGTGGCCCAACGGGTACTAGAGGGGGTTTAGCCTTTTCTGGTTGAATGATGATTCAATTCAATTGATGAAATATGGAAATTTTTTCATTGAAGTTCGAATATCTGATGTGGTTAAGGGTAAAGTGTGACGACTTTTTATTGTTTATTTGAGTCACGTCATTGAGATTCGTAGTCGATAAATTGATTCCTTTAAAGGATGGATCAAGTCTTGTAATGAGATGTGCATTGTTATGGGTGATTTTAATGATCTTATAAGTGCTAGTGAGAAGTTTGGTGGTATTGATAAAGACTTGAGTACGTTGAAAATTCTTCTAGACTTTGCTGAGGTGTGTAATTTAGTAGATATCAGTTTTTTGGGTCCCTAGTTTACCTGGATCAATAAGAGAGATTACCCAGCGGTTATTAAAGAAAGACTTGATAGATGCTTTGCCTATCCGTAGTGGCTCTAAGTGTATCAGATGGCAAGACTTTATCACCTGTCTATTTTAAGTTTTGATCATTTTCCTATTTTCCTTGATACAACTGAAGAGAATAGGAAGTACAAACAAGTCTTTAGATATGAAAAGAGGTGGTTTAATCTTGACGAGTGTAAGAAAGCTATTTTGTCTGGGTGTAAAGGGGACGACGATGATCAGGATAGGAGAACTTTGGCGGATAAGCTTAGTAATATTAGAAATCAGTTGATCCAATGGAGGAAAAATAATTCTTCGGCTAATTCTAGCAGACTTATGAAATAGATTTATGTGAAATTATAGAACACATTTTCTCATCAAAATACTAATTATTCAGAAATTAGAAGACTTGAAGCACAGTATCGGGAGGTAGTTATTCGAGAGGAAAAATACTGGAAGGATCTGACTCATATTCAATGGCTTCAAAATCATGATCCAAATTCTTCCTTCTTTCACGCCTGTGTTAAAACTAGATGAAGGAAGTATCATATTTTTGGTCTTGAGGATATTAATGGCAATTGACATAATGATTCGAATTTTATTCAGAACATTGCTCTTTCTTTTTTTTCAGGATATTTTCCGCTCTTTTAACCCGGATGATGATATGATCTCTCATATTACTGATAACATTGTTTCTTGTCTTAATGATGAGGACATGTTGTTGCTTGACGAGGAGGTCTCTGAGAAGGAGATTGTGGCTGCAGTTCGTGACATACACCCTTCTAAATCTCTAGGTTCAGATGATTTTACGATGACTTTTTATTATCAGAATTGGAATATGATTTGTTCATATATTATTGCTATGGTTCAAGAGTTTTTAAATTCTTATCATATGCCTTCTAGTATTAATCATACGCATATTATTCTTATTCCTAAAGTTAATTTTCCTAGATCTATGTCTCAATTGCACCCCCTATTAGTCTTCGTAATATTTCTTATAAAATTATTTCTAAGATTCTGACTAACCGTCTTAGAAAAGTTATTAGCAAGATAACATGTGTCGGGCAAAGCGTGTTTATTCTAGGTCGACAGATTATTGACAACGTGATCATCACACATGAAATTATCCACTCTCTTCGGATCTAGAGGAAAGGCAAGAAAAGTGATATGCCTATCAAGATCGATATGTCCAAGGTGTATGACAAAGTTGAATGGAAATTTTTATCGGCCATCATGTAAAAATTTGATTTTTCTTATAATTGGAGAAACTGGATTTCAGTTTGTATCTCTTTGGTCACTTATAATATCTCTCTAAATGAAAAACTTAGGGTAGAATTGTCTGGGTGTGGTGAACCCCCTGACAGTTCTAACATTACGAGGGTTAGTGAGAACCCTTTCCCTTGATTTTATTTTTTTGCTTAAAAAAATAAATCAAAAGTGGTGGAGAAAATTAAATATGCTATTAATGCATCGAGTTCGCTTATTGTGGACCCAACGAGTACTAGAGTGGGTTTAGCCTTTTCTGGATGAATAACGATTCAGTTCAATTGATGAAATATAAGAATTTTTTCATTGAAGTTCGAATATCTGATGTCGTTAAGGGTAAAGTGTGGCGTCTTTTTATTGTTTATTTGAGTCACGTCATTGAGTTTCGTAGTCAACAAATTGATTCCCTTACATGATGGATCAAGTCTTGTAATGAGATTTGCATTGTTATGGGTGATTCTAATGATCTTATGAGTGCTAGTGAGTAGTTCGGTGGTATTGATAAAGATCCGAGTACGTTGAAACTTCTTCTTGATTTTGCTGATGTGTGTAATTTGGTAGATATCAATTTTTTGGGTCCCCAGTTTACCTGGATCAATAAGAGAGATTACCCAATGTTGATTAAGGAAAGACTTGACATATGTTTTTCCCATCCATAGTGGCTCCAAGTGTATCAGATGGCTAGACTTTATCACTTGATTGTTTTAAATTGTGATCATTTACCCATTTTCATTGATACAACTGAAGAGAATAGGAAGTACAAATAAGTCTTTAGATATGATAACAGTTTGTTTAATCTTGATGACTATAAGAAAGTTATTTCGTCTGGGTACAAAGGGGACAATGATGATCAGGATAGGAGAAATTTAGCGGATAAGCTCAGTAATACTAGAAATCAGTTGATCCAATGGAGGTAAAATAATTCATAGGCCAATTCTAGCAGACTTGTCAAAGAGATTAATGTGAAATTATAGAACGCGCTTTCTTATCAGAATACTGATTATTCAAAAATTAGAAGACTCGAAGCACAATATCAGGAGGTAGTTATTTGAGAGGAAAAATACTGGAAGGATCGGGCTCATATTCAATGGCTTCAAAATGGTGATCTAAATTCGTCCTTTGACTTGTGTTAAAACTAGACGAAGGAAGAATCACATTTTTGGTCTTGAGGATATTAATGGCATTTGTCATACTGATTCGAATTCTATTCAGAACATTGCTCTCTCTTTTTTATGATCTTTTTGGCTCTTCTAACCTGGATGATGATATGATGTCTCATATTAGCGATAAATATTGATTGGTGTCTTAATGATGAGACAAGTTGTTACTTGATGAGGAGGTTTCTGAGGAGGAGATTGTGGGTGCAGTTCATGTCATACACCCTTCTAAATCTCCGGGTCAGAAGATTTTACGGCGACTTTCTATTAGCAGAATTGGAATATGATTCGTTCGTATATTATTGCTATGGTTTGGGAGTTTCTTAATTCTTATCATATGCCTTCTAGTATTAATCATACGTATATTATTCTTTTTCCTAAATTTAATTACCCTAGATCTATGTCTCAATTGCACCCTATTAGTCTTTGTAATATTTCTTATAAAATTATTTCTAAGATTCTGACTAACCGTCTTAGAAAAGTTATCAGCAAAAATATAAGTGTCGGGTAAAGTGCGTTTATTCTAGGTCGACAGATTATTGACAATGTGATCACCGCACATGAAATTATCCACTCTCTTCGGATCCAACAGAAAGGCAAGAAAAGTGATATACATATCAAGATCGATATGTCCAAGGCGTATGACAAAGTGGAATGAAAATTTTTATTGGCCATCATGCAAAAATTCAGTTTTTCTGATACCTAGAGAAACTGGACTTCATTTTGTATATCTTGGGTCACTTATAATATCTTTCCAAATGGAAAACTTAGCAATAGGTTCAAATCGAACCGAGGATTGAGACAAGGAGATCGTTTTCTCCTTTTTTATTCATTATGTGCACTGAGACTCTTTCTAAAATGATTAATAATGTTGTTGATCTATGTTTAATTACTAGTTTTCGAGCGATTTTCAAGTAATCTGGCGGTGTCCCACCTCTTTTATGCAGATGATTCCTTGCTTTTCTGTAAAGCTTATGATGCTGACATCGTTGTTTTACTGGATATTCTTAATAAATACGGGGAAGCATATGGTCGAAGAGGTTAATAAGCAGAAAAATCTCGTGGTGTTTAGTAACAATATTTCTATCACAAGATAGGTGGGATTAGCAGATTTGGCGGGTATGAGAAATCTAGTTCGTTGGAAAAACATTTGGGGGTAAGTATGGATTTTGTTGTCTGCAAAATGCAAGTCTTGAGGAGTATCATAGATATGATCATTCAGAAGGTCTTGGGTTGGTCTGAGAAGCTTCTTTCGCCTGCTGGTTTAGAAATTCTTATTAAATAGGTGGCGATGACTAGTGGAAATCCTTTCCATGTAAGGTTGGGATTCACTAGGGTTCCTCGGATAAGACCACTAAGAGCGAAATGAATGGTGGTCTTGGTTCTAAAGTCTTGTTTGCTTTTAACCCGGCTTTGTTGGCTAAGCAAGGTTGGAGAATTATTTCTGATCCTAATTCCTTGGTTTCAAAATTTCTTAGAAGTAAATACTTTTGGAACTCAGATTTTATTAATGCTTTTGTGGGTAGAAGGCCATTATGGGGTTGGATAAGTCTTTGTAAAGGCAAAAATATCCTGAAAAATGGTCTGAGATGGTGTGTAGGTAATGGTAGAAATATTGATATTTGGGAAGACACTTGGATTCCTCGCCCATATACGTTCAAAGTGGTATCTCTTAAACTCTCGAGTATTACCAGAGTATGTGAGCTTACCAGTCCCGTGTCGCATAGCTGGAATGTGAATTTGGTGGATAGTTTTTTTAGGCCTGAGGATAGTGTGATCATCCGTCAGATTCCTATTAGTATTTATAGGTTTGATGACGTTCTTATCTGGCATCACTCTCCGTCTGGTAAATATACGGTTAAAACTGGGTTTCGTGTTGCTTGCTTCCTCCAGAATAATGGCTGCGGCAAAAGAAAGCTAACAATGAGCCTAGTTCAAATTTGGTTCATAAACAGATATGGAATGGGGTTTGGCGTCTTAAAGTTCCTCCTAAAATTAGAGACTTCATTTGGAAATGTCTGAATAACTTTTTGGCGTGTAAATCTAATCTTGTCAGGAGAGGCATGATATTGGAAGTAATTATAATATTTGCGGTAAGAAGGAGGAAACCGTTACCCTATTTTCTTTAAGTGTCAAATTACTTCCAGATTTTGGTTTATTTCCCCTCTCAATTTGTATTTGAGTAAGTTGTCGGGACAATCTTTTATCGATTGCTGGAATTTAACAGGTGATGAGATTCAGAACTCAAGTGACTATGATTACCTTTTGGAATGGTTTGTTTTCAGTTTGTGGCCTATTTGGAAGTGCAGGAATAACTCGTGCTTAAAGGTACTATTTTTGACCCAATGGAAGTTGTGGTATGACATCGAGACACTTTGAGAGCTTCAAATTGGGTATGGCGGATGATTTTGTTGCGATTCAAGTTGGTGGTCCAACTCAGCAACCGAGTTCTACATTTTCTTGGTGTTTGTTTTCTGATGCGACATGGAATGAATCTAGTTGTCTGGCTGGGTTTGGTTGGTGTCTTTGGAATCCGGGAGGTAAGATCTTTGCAGCTAGTATGAGCAACGAATAGTCGGTTTCTAACGTTCTTAATTCGGAAGCTTTGACTATCTGTTGGGCAATCAATCGATCTTAATTTATGGGTAAGGTTGGTATTAAAAAAATTCTGATTCTTCGTGCCTAATTGATGGTATCATCAACAAGAATCAAACTTCTCGAGATATTGCACCTATTGTTTCTGATATTCTACACCTCACTAAGGGGTTCAGTAGTGTGTCATTTTCTCATTACTCTAAGGAGGTTAATCGGCCTGCTCTTGATTGTGCCATAATGGGTACTGTGTCTCTGGATTTATTGTTTTAAAAGCTTCTGAAGATAATTTTCAGTCTGTTTTTAGTTTCATTATTTCTTAATTTTAGTTTTTGGCTAGTACTCTTTTCCCCTTTCTGGATTTTCCCCATAAGGATTTTTTTTTCAGGAAAGGTTTTAACGAGGCAAGCCTTAGGGGGTTTTCATTTGTTTTCCTGGTTGAGGCTCCGTCTGTGGTGTTCCTTCCAGATCTCTCTTCGCTTTGGCTGGTTTAGGTTGGGTGATGAGGGTGTTAAATAGGTGTCAGTCTAGTTGGGATGTCCTAGTGCACATACTAATTTCCTTTTTCAGTTTGAGTTTTGCTTTCTTATGGCCCTGGGGTATGCACGTTGCATATATGTATTAATCATTTATTTAATGAAAGGGCCTTTTCTGTTGGGGTGTTTTCACCCATTCTTCTTGACAAAAAAATAGTGTAACACATCATAGAGTGTACAAGATGACTATACGATCATCTTGTAATACATTATGAAGTGTTCAGGCCGTGAACACAATTATCTTATAGTTATCATGTAGTGTACAAGATCGTCTTGTATGCATCATGAAGTGTTCACGATAATAGCATTTTAAAATATTTTTATATTATTTTTCAATAATATCATTGAACAACCAAAATCTCACCTTACACGTGGTAAGATCTAGACCGAAGATTCAATTGAAGAGAAGATAGAACGAGAACCGTATAATCAGCCAGGTGATTATGAATGGGAGCATCAGAGAGAATATTCTCTAGAGATGTCTATCAATTCCCTAAAACTTGCTATGATATAAGAAGATTTATTATTATTTAATTATCATATTCATGTATAAATTGAGTCATAAGTAACAACATAATGAGACTCATACCTACAAGGGATATAGACACGACACGATACAACGATGTATGATACGAAATACAATAGAATACCAAAAGTCTTCCCATGATTTTTTTTCTTTAAGGGTTTTTCACGTAAATTATTTTATCTTTATTCTCCAATTTTCTCTCTAAATATTTATCTTTATTATTTGTTCATAAAGGGGTTCCTTATACTGAGAAAATCCTTTACATTTTGGTGCTCTCGTTGAGAGTGAAAGAAAAACTCGAGAAATCCTTTCCAAAACGCTCAAAACCAAATCAAACACCCCCTTAACAATGAAAATAGAAGTAGAAACGAAAGTGGAAGCAGAAATGAAAGCAACAACGAGTACGGAATAGGAAACGAAAACGAGTTGGAAGTAGAAATAGAAATGGCAACGAGTACAAAATCAGAAAAGAAAATGAAAAACGGTAAACTCGTTCCTTGCATATTCGATTGATCTATTTCTTTTAGATCATTATGATTTTCTAGAATATAAAGTAAAAATGAATAGATCTTAAAAGTTCGTAGAAGTAATTTGTTAAATCAATTTGAAGTATGATAAACAGAGTTTTGAATTTTGAATAACAAAATATATTATCTGAAACTATTCATGATAAGATCATCGTATTTTAGATTTTAAAATATCTTATCTGAAACTTCTTTCAATAAAATTATCTTGAATTTGAATTTTAAATTATAAATCATGTTTTAAATTTAAAATGATAAAACATCTTATCTGAAATTTATTTGGATAAGATTATCTTGAATTTGAATCCTAATTCGAATTTTAAATCATATTTTGAATTTTGAAATATCTTATCTGAATCTTATTATGATAAGATTATTTTGAATTTTAAATTTTAAATTACTTTATATTCTAATTCAAATTTTGAATTTAAGCTTATCTCAAGCTAAAAAAAAGAGAAATTCTTTCACAGTTGGTGAACGAAAATAGAAAATTTCTTATTTGTATATTTTAGAATATTTTGTCTTTTATATATGCAAAGTGCAGGGAAATAAAAGAAGCACGAATGATGTAACGTAAACGACGACTCACAAAGTAATTCCGCGACGGAAATACCCAATCATTTCCTCTATGTACCAATCTAAAGCTGCTCACAAAATGGAACACAAAATAAAAAAGATAAGGATTACACGGTGAATAACAAACTATTTAAAAGATACAAAATCTAATCTTGGAGAATTTTGTGAAAATCGATTTGGAGCTCCCGATCAAAAGTTATGGTAGTTTTCGTATATGTTGTTCTTCAAAGTAAATCTATTAATGTCTTTCAAATTTAATTTCTAAACTGTATCAATTTAGAAAGTACGAAATGATGAATAATATGTCATTAGAAATATATGAATTCCTACTTGGTATAGAACTCGATTTGGAGCTCCCGACTAAAAGTTATGATAATTTTCATAAAAACTGTTCCGAAAATAAGATTATGCATAATAATAAATTTCAAAAATATACCAATATATGGAAGTCTACTTCTCATAAAATTTGACGGAATTCAATTCAGAGCTCACGATCAAAAGTTATGATGATTTTGATGAAAGCTATTCAAAAAAGAAGATTATGCAGAGCAGACAACTTCGGAAATTAATCTATAGTAACTGGCTAATTACATAACAAATCTCATGTCATCAGAAATATATGCAAGTCAACTTATTGGAAAATTTTATGGAATTCAATTTGGAGCTTTTGATAAAAAATTACGGTAATTTTTGTATATGCTATTTAGGAAAGTAAAGTTGTTCACGTCTTTCACATTGCACTTTAAATTGTATCAATTTAAACAGTATTATGTAGCAAATTATATATCACTAGAGTGGATGTCTACTCCTTAAAATTTTTTAAAGAACTCGATTCAGAGCTCTCGATTAAAAGTTATAGCATGACACAAGTAAACTGCTCAAAAGTAAAATTGACCTGAACTTGTAAGACAAATACTTGGTGTCAACTCTCTCTCTTCTACAACAAACAATGACGGAAGTAATGGCATAAGTCCCAAAGAATGGGACATTTTATAAGCTCTACTCTCAAAATAAAATAAGAGCGTAATTCTTTGAGAACGGGAAATTCATAAGTTCTACTCTCTAAAGGAAATATGAGTGTAAGTCCTTGAAAGCAGGACAATTAATAAGTCATACTCTCTAAATGAAATAAGGGCGTAAGTCATTGAGAGCGGGAAATTCATAAGTGCTACTCTCTAAAGGAAATAAGGACGTAAGTCCGTGAGAGTGACCAATTCATAAGTCTTACTCTCTAAAGGAAATAATGGCGTAAGTCCTTCAGAGCAGGCAATTCATAAGTTCTACTCTCTAAAAGAAATAAGGGTTTAAGTCCTTGAGAGCGGCCAATTCATAAATCATACTCTCTAAAGGAAATAAAGGTGTAAGTCCTTGAAAGCAGACAATTCACAAGTCCTACTCTCTAAAGAAAATAAGAGCGTAAGTTCTTGAGAGCGGATAATTCATAAGTCATACTCTCTAAAAGAAATAAGGACGTAAGTTCTTAAGAGTGGCCAACTCATAAGTCCTACTCTCTAAAAAAAATAAGAGCGTAAGTCCTTGAGAGCGGACAATTTATAAGTACTACTTCTAAAAGAAATAATGACGTAAATCCTTGAGAACGGGCAATTCATAAATTATACTCTCGAAAGGAAATAATGGCATAAGTCCTTGAGAGTGGGAAATTTATACGTCCTGCTCTCTAAAGGTAAACAGGGTCATGGTGTTGGAAACGCGGCGCTCGCGCAGCAGAAGCGTGGGGCTTTTAAATTTTTTTATAAAAATGATTTTTTTATAAAAGAAAATAAACGCGAGGTTAACGATTTCTAAAAAAATATTTATTGAAAAGCTCTTTTCAATCAGGATCTATTATATAATTATATATTAAATCTAAGACATACATGAATATGAATCATATACCTCTTGTAGTCTATATCAAGTGTCCTCGCAAACCAACGATCCTGCGCTCCCACGAACAACGGACTTGAGATTCTCATCAAGATCTTTCACGCAAATCCTCAAACGCACTAGGACGTGTGTGGGCACGTAGAATAATTCAAAGACACTTTTTCTGTCTCTAGATTTACTCAACACATGAGATCTAGAGATTTACTATGAAAAATTAATTTAGTGAGACAATCCTCTGAGAGAATACCATAATTATTCTTTCAGAGTTTTTGATTAACTTTTAATCACATAGAAAGTTCACCTTGATAGTAACTGTGTTTTCAACACTCAACCAACAGTGAGGCCCTTAGATTAATATATGTATATATTTTTTAGACTCATCACATTTTTAGGGATATACACAAATCACCAAATTGTCATCACAGTGGAAACCACTGCAATTTGATGTACAACTGCAATGTCACACAACACTGCAGTTGCCGTGAACTAACTCAGTGCCTCACGACACTACAGTATTGCACACTACTGTAGTGCCACGTGGCACTACAGTAGTTCATGTTAACTTTTGATTCGCAATCACTGATTGACACAATGCAATTACTGTGAATTAAATATTTATTTTAATCAGATAATACCATATATCAGTTAATTTAAAATTAACTTATCTGATCATCACAATCAACTAATTTATCTGTTAATTAACAAATAACATATTTAGTTGATTTAATTGTTATTTAATAATAATTTATAATTATCTAATTTTACAAATTAGATATTCTGTCTCACTTATCGATAATTAAAAAATTAATCGATATAATTATTTATATTTAATTTGCAAAAATAATATAAATAATTTAATTAATTAATCACACATAATTATCTCATAATTTTGTACTTTTTCCAGAATAAAAATTTCATTTGCAAGGTAATCATTTTCTCATGTCCTCAAATATTCACACCCTAGACTGTGTAGTATAGATGTGACTTGGGGACCATGAAGCTATAATTCTAAGCTCCAATAAACCAGATTATTAATTAAACTCTTTAATTACATAATTTTATTTATTAATTTCATTATTACTTCACTATAAATATGGAATTGCACTCTTAGAGATTATAGAATGTATTTACAGAGTATTCTAGTGTAGTCCATTGATATAATCATTTCATATAGTTTTGTTATCCAATTGTTGGTTCGTAAATTAGAGCTGGTCAAAATCACCATTTTACCCTTCTACTTACTTCTTGATCCTTAAGTACTATTAATTAACTAGTTAAAGGCTAATTTATAATTGTATTATAAATTCGAGCTCAATAACCATTCAATTCCAAAATTAACATTTCAGGGAACTAATATACGATCCATTAGAAAACTTGGATTCTAAATATTGTAAGATCATATTCCTAGCTATCCATATCATTGTATCTCCATAACAAAAGTCACTACCATAATTTACAAACAAATATTAATGAGTGAATCAAAAAATTTAGTGGACCTGCATAAGAGCTATTGATTACTTAGAATTCAGACTGATCTACATATGATCATCATATTGATTTGTATTAAATCTTTACGATAAACAGTAAATTAATAAAGATGCTAATTTACATCGGTGATTTCATATATAATTTTATTATATAAAGTACATTGACTAAGATGTCTATCCACATTAATGACCCAGATCTATCGCATGTATTTATAATGCTTAAAGAAGCGTACTAGCAAACATTAATTAAAGATTCTATACTTTAATATGTTGTTGATAATTTTATTCATTATCTATGATCTAAATCATCTCGTACTAATACAAGATCATAGTCTCATTAATGATTATGGAATCTTTCATATATTTATATAAATTATTCAACAATAATTTAAAAGAAAAATTATAAAAAAATGTAATTCCATTAAATTTTATATTAAAATGTCAATACACATGTTTTGAGGGCATTACCCCTAACAATCTTTCACTTGCCATAAAGAAAATGTGGCATCTCTCTCAACCCCGTGTTTTGCGCATGGCCCTTAAATAACTTTGCAGGAAGTGTTTTGGTAAAAGGATCATCAGGTTTTGATTTGACACTAACTTCATAATAGTCACATCCCATCGATGCACAATCTCGCTTACAAGATTATATTTCATCTCTATGTGTTTGCCCTTCTTGTGACTCCTCGGTAATTTCAAATTAGCTACCGCTCAACTGTTGTCACAGTATAGGATCAGTGGCTTGTCCACAACTGGAACTACTTCCAGATCAGCATAGAAATTTCTTAGCCATATCGCTTCTTTTGCAGCTTCACAAGCCGATATATGTTCGGCTTCCATAGTGGAATTTTCAATGCTGGATTGTTTAACACTTCTCAAGAATACAACTCCTCCACCCAGGGTGAATACTGATCCAGACGTTGACTTTTGACTATCTCTATCTGATTGAAAATTAGGATCAGTATATTCAATGAGGTTCAGGTCTCCACCTGAATAAACAAGTGTATAACTTATCATTCTCATAAGATACTGCAATCCAATGTTCTAAACCAAGATTCGATTGATAACGACTTACAATTCCTACCGCATAACAGAGATTACCAATAGCTGAAGCATAATGAGCCTTTCTCATATCCTCTTCCTCCTGAGGTGTCTTAAGACATTTCTCCTTGGAGAGGACAATTCCACGTCTGGTTGGTAGTTGACCTTTTTTGGAATTCTCCATAGAGAATATGTGCAACACATTATCAATATAAGATACCTAAGAAAGTACCAAGAGTTTATTCTGTCTATCCCATAGGATTTAGATGTCTAGAACATAGCTCACATCTCCCAAATTTTTCATTTGAAATTTCTCAACTAACAACTTCTTTACATTTGACAAATTTTCTACATCATTCTCAATGGGTAGAATATCGTCAACATAAAGAACTAAGAATACCACTATCTTCTGTTTGATATATTTATAAACACAAGTTTCATCAACATTTTGCTCGAATCCATATGATTTAATAATCTTATCAAATGTAAGATTCCAAGATCTAGGTATTTGCTTTAATCCATAAATAAATTTAAGCAACTTGCACACATTCCGATCTTGCCTCTTTTGCACGAACACTTCTGGTTGCATCATATAGATTCTTTCTTTTAGAGAGTCATTCAGAAAAGCTGTATTGATGTCCATTTGTCATATTTCATAGTCTAAACTAGTGGAAAAAGGATGCAAATGGATTTTAAAATGGCAACAAGGGAGAATGTCTCTTCATAATCTACTCATTCCCTTTGTGTATTGTCCTAGGCTACCAGCCATGCCTTGAAAGTCTATATTTTCCCATATGCACCTTTTTTCTTCTTGAAGATCTATTTACATATAATCAGCCTGATATCTTCAGGTAGATCTACAAGTTCTCAGGCGAGATTTGAATACATCGATTCTATTTCCTGGTTCATGGCATCTTTCCATTTCTCCTTTCTAGGATCATCCATAGTCTCTTTAAAGGTTAATGGATCATCCTTATAAGTGTCAGACACTAGGACATGTGCCTCTAGTTCATAGCAAATAGGTTATCTTACAACCCTCCCACTACGACGTTGCACTGGGGTTTCTGGAACAGGAATCGTGATTTCTATAGTCCATCGTTTATCAGTTGATGATGAAGGTGTTCTGATCTCATCAGACGCAAAGTCTTCGAGAACTACTTTGATTCGAGGTTTGTAGTTTTCCATATTGTCGTGTTCAAGGAAGGTGACATTTTTCATTACAAACATCTTTTGATCATTGTGACTATAAAGTACCCATCTCTAGTCTCTGAATCATAGCCAACAAATATACATAGTTCTGACCTTGAGTCTAACTTTCCAATCTTCGGTCTAAGAACTTGAGTTGGACACATCCATATACAGAAATGACGCAAACTGGGTTTGAAGTCATTTCATAACTCTAAAGGTGTCTTGCTTACAGACATAGAATGCCCTATATTCAAAATATGAATTGCCATTTAGAGCGCATATCCCCTAAAAGTGAGTGGTAGTGATGAGTAGCTTAACATCGACCTAAGCATATCCAATAAGGTTCGGTTTCTCCTTTCTGAAACATGATTTTACTGTGAAATTCCAAGTGTTGTGAGTTGGAATAGGACGCCAAACTACAGACGGTAATCCTTGAATTCTAAATCCAAATATTCACCACATCGATCTGATCAAAGTGTTTTAATGATTTACTTAATTACTTTTCAGCTTCAGCTTTCAAGTCCTTAAACTTTCCAAAAGTTTCAGACTTTCTATACATTAGGTAACACATCTTGAGTAATCGTCAATAAAAGTGACGAAATACTCATACCCACCTCTAGCTTATCATCGATCCGTCCACAGACATCGCTATGTACTAGCTCAAATTGTTCCTTGGCTCTTTGGCCCATTCGAGTAAAATGTCTCTTGGTTATTTTACCATCTAGACAAGATTCACAAACATGAAGTGTTTCAACTTTTAGTTCTCTCAAAGCACCATGCTTTGTTAATCTGATTAATCTATCTAGATTAATATGTCCTAACCTAAGATGTCATAGATATGTGTTATCATCACCATGAGATGATCTTTGTCGTTTGTTACTTTTAGGATTTGTTATTTTAAATAATTCAAAATTATTTAACGCGCATTCAGTCGGTTTAAACATATACGATCCCTTCGATACTTTTACATGACAAATATTGAATCCATTTTTATAAAATCCAGAAATATCATAAACATCATTCAAAATCAAATAATTATTTCCAAAATTAAAGCGGATTGTCCCCAATGCTTTTGGTGACACGGCCTCACCATCAGCCAACTCCCATAATGACCTCACCATTAGCCAAGTCCCTTGACAAATCAAGCATCTGCAAAGAATAACATACATGGTTAGTGGCTCCCGAATCTAGTATATAGGTTGACAAATCATATTCCAATAAACAAACTTCAAGTACAAGTAAATCATATTTACCTGTATTTTTCAGCTTGGAGAGATACTTCTTACAGTTTCTCTTCAACCCCACAATGGAAACATTTTCCCTTGGGTTTGTTGTCGTTCTTGTTTTTCTTGGCTTTCAGTGATCTCTTGGCTTTCTTCCTTTTCTTGTTCTCACATTTCCCTTACCATTGATCTTCTTCCTCTTATTACTTTTAACAACAGTGGAAGAAGGTTTTTGCTCGACAACATTTGTCTCGCCCTCTTTGGTCATACTCTTATTGAGTGACTCAAAAGTCTGCAGTTCATTCAACAATTGGGTCATGTTGAATTTCAACTTGTTTATAACATAGTTGGTGGTGAATGCAGAAAAATCAAATGTCAGAAATTCAAGTATAATGCTGACTTGAGTTCGTTCATCAATGATCGCCTCATGTACTTTTGTCTCTTGTATTATGTTGATCATGTTCAAAATATGTTCACGCACACATGTACCTTTCTTCATCTTGGTCATCATGTAACTCCAAGTAGCCTCATGATGACTTTGATCAAACTGCTGCCCAAACATCACCTATAGAGATTCTATAATCTCAGAGGCAGTTTTTATGCTCTCATGTTTGGTTCTCAAAACATCATTCATGCTCACAAGCATGTAGTACTTCACTTTGTTGTTGGATTGAATCCAAGCATCAAACTTGTCCCTAACATTCTTAGGGGCATTATCACCGGGCTCCTCAGGATATTCCTCAGTAAAAATGAATTTTGTGGTTATCATAAATTAGAATCAAGTTTAAATTTGATTTTCATCTTATGAGATTATCACCATTCAATTTCTCAAGTGCAAGTAAAGTAGTAATAGGGTTTCCCATGGTAGATATAATAATAACTGAAAATAAAACATACATAAATCAATATAATTGAAATAAATATCAAGAATTCGAAAAGTAAACTTCATGTATGAATGTAACATATTAAATACATAAATTTATTATTTATTAATCTACGATAAGACAACATAATAATTAATGTGCCGCCTTAAGGTCGGTCAGATTAGTTTTAGACTGACTATGAGATATTTTCATCCTTATTAATTAAAACTCAAAATATATCATATTATCTATTTTAATAATAAGGCATCGCTTATTTGGTCAAGTTACAATTATCCACTCAAAACTTAATTGTGATTTTGTGATTGTAACCCATTATTTCTTTTCCATGACATGATTTAAAATATGCTACCTTAGGGTCAGTCAAAACTAAACTACATCATTCAGTCATATCTTCTTAAAAAGTTCAACCTTGGTATTGATACAACTCGAAACCTTTTTTAGGGGGGGTGAAAACAAAGCCATCTCGAGGCCCTCAGTGTACCTCACGATGTTGTACTAATAATGAAGACCACAAGTTACATTGACATGTCAACCTTCTCCCACTCACTATTTTAGGATAACGTGTTTCTATTTTTAACTAATTAATTAATTTCAAATTAATTACTAGTGAAAATAATAACACTGCGATTGTTAAATTAACCGCTAATCCAATCTCATTTTTCTAAGTTCGTTTTACCTTTTAAAGAGCCTAAGTCATAATTAAGTGAATTTAGATTAACTAATTAATTATATTCATAAAACTTTAATAAAATTATTTTACTAAAGTTAGTTATCCTAAATGTTAGTATAGCTTTTAGAGTATTGTGATTACCAAGTTTTAACTAACTAAAATCTAGCAGTTTACATGCTATTGATTTCTCAAAATAATTCATATAAACATATTAGGACAATCTTAATAAATTATGTTTATACTGATGAGATGCATGATTAAATAAAGCTGTGTGAGGTTTCATGTATGACATGTGATCGACTAATGCATAGTCATGTTATCAGTCATACCAATAAAATAATAATGGGCTGAGTGATTATTGAGTATTTTTAAATTACAACTATTGAAATAATGAAATAAAATTACAAAAAGCACTTCAAGATTACATATTTTCAAAATATCTCATTCTCCACCTGTTGTCCATCTTCATAATCTTCAAACTTTGAAAAAAACCGTTTTAATTAGGAAAAACTAATTTTTTGAATTAAAAATTATCTCTATAATTATATTTTAAAATTATTGAATTTGACTTAGTCAAGAAATAATTTATCGGCTTGGTTAAACTTGGGTCAAATTCAATCAGTTAATTAATCTTTAATTTTTATAAAATTTAAAATTTAAAATTAATTTTAAAATTACATTAATTTTAAAATTTAAAAGATAAAAGATAGAGTTAGAGTTTTCATAAACCTCTACAGTGATAGAGTAAGTTGGTATCAGAATTTCTGTAAAACTTTCCTAGCTGTGATAACAGTTGCGCAGACGACAAGACTCTCCCGCCATCGGCCAACCCCAGCCACCGTCAATCGCCGCTTGTGTCAATTTTTCAGGCGGCGTTATCACCGCTTCAATACCGGCGATGCCAGCGCTGGAATTCCTCCTATTCTTTTACTTTTTTCTCCACGTTCGTCTCATGCACTCTTCTTCTTCTCGTGATAAAATAATTACAATTAAATATTACAAAAATTACAAAAATTCTTACATCCAAAATGGCTTACACAAGATCTAAGGAAAAAATTAAAGAACAGAACCCAATAATCACCTTACAACTATCGATCTATTATTTAATCATACATTAAAAAACCATCCATCATTCATGCATATCAAATATATTATGAATAATGCAAGAAACTCCACATAGTATTTAGTATACAAATATATAATGATCACTCTAATACTAATTTTTGGAAATACGACGCTCGCGCAGCGGAAGCGTGGGGCTTTTAAAAAAAACTATAAAAAAACTATTTTTCGATAGAGAAAATAAACACGACGCAATGATTTCGAAAAAAAACTTTTATTGAAAAACACTTTTAAATCAAAATCCATTACATATTTATATATTAAATCTAAGACATACATGTACATGAATCATATACCTCTTGCAATCTATATCAAGTGTCCTCACAAACCAATGATCATACTTTCCCCCGAACAACGGATTTTAAGATATACATCAAGATCTTCCAAGTCAATCCTCAAACGCACTGGGACGTGTGATGGCACGTAAATTCAAAGATATTTTTTCTATCTTTAGATATACTCAACACATGATATCTAAAAATTTACTGAGAATTATTAATTCAATGAGAAAATTCTATGAGAGAGTACAATAATGATTCTTTCAAAGTTTTTTATTAACTTTTAATCACAGAGAAAGTTCACCATGATAGTAACTGTGTTCTCAACACTCAACCAACACTGAAGTCATTAAAATAATATATATATATATATATATATATATATACACACACACACACACACATACATTTTCTAAGTTGATCGAATTTTTAGGAATGTACACAAAATAACATATAATCACCAAATTGTCATTGTAGTGGGACCCACTGCAATTTGGTGCGCAACTGCAGCGGCACACGACACTGCAGATACCATGAACTAACACAGTGCCTCACGGCACTACTGTAGTGGCGTGTGACACTACAATACTACACGCTTACTATTGTAGTGTCATGTGGCACTATAATAGTTCGTGTCAATCGATAATTCTCAATCAGTGATTGACACGTGACAATTAAATATCAACATATCAGTTAATTCAAAATTAACTTATATGATCATCACAATCAACTAGCTTATCAATTAGTTCACAAATAACAGATTTAGTTGATTTAATCATTATCTAATAGTAATTTATAATTATCTAATTTCATAAATTAGATATTATGTCCCACTTATCGATAATTAAAAAATTAATTTAATTTTTGATATTTAATTTTTGAAAATTAATACAAATAATTTAATTAATTAATCACACATAATTATTTCATAATTATGTACTTGCCCTAGAAAAAAATTCTTTTTACAAGTCAGTCATTCTCTCATGTTCTAAAATATTCACACCATATACTACATAGTACAAAGGTGACTTGGGTACCATAGATCTATAATCCTAAACTCTAATAACTAGATTATTAATTAAACTCTTTAATTAAATAGTTTTATTTATTAATTCCACTATCACTGCACTATAAATATGGAATTGCACTCTTAGATATTATTAAAAAGTATTTACAGAGTATTCTCATGTAGTCAATTGATATAATCATCTAATTTAGTTTTGTCCTCCGATTATTGGTTCGTAAACTATAGTTGGTCAAAATCACCATTTTACCCTTCTAATATTACCTCTTGATCCTTAAGTACTATTAATTCACTAGTGAATGACTAATTTATAATCGTATTATAAATTTGAGCTCAATAATCATTCAGTTTCAGAATTAACACTTAATGGAACCAATATAAGATCCGTTTGGATTCCAAATCTTGGATTCCAAACGTTTGGATTCCAAAAGTTTGGATTCCAAATCTTGAAGATCATGTTCTCAACCATCCATATCACTGAATCTCCAAAATAAAAATCACTAGCCTGTTTTATAAACAAACTTTAACCAGTGAATTAAAAGATCCAATAGACATGCATAGGAGTTCATGACTACTTAGGATTTAGACTGATGTACATATGATCATTAGATTGATGTGTATTATCTTTACGATAAACAGTAAGTTAATAAAAATATTATTTCACATCGGTCCTGTCATATATAATCTTATTATGTAAAGTACTTTCACTAAGATATCTATGCACATCAATAATATGGATCTAAATCACATGCATTCATAATGCTTAGTGAATCATACTAGCAACCATTTATTAAAGATTCCATACTTTATTATGTTGCTGACAATTTTATTCATTATCTATGATCTTAATCCTCTCGTACTAATACAAGATCATAGTCTCATTAATGAATATGAAATTTTTAGATATTTATTTAAATTATTCAACAATAATTTAAAAGAGCAATTATAAGAAAAATGTAATTCTATTAAATTTCATATTAAAATGTTAATACACATACTTTGAGGGCATTACCCCCACCACATGGTTCTTTATTTGAGCCTAAGTCATTGGGAGCGGCAGTTCATAAGTCCTATCAGAATGAAAACAGGACTGTGGTTCTTTATCTGGGCCTAAGTCCTTGGGAGTGGGCACTTCATAAGTCCTGCTCTCAGAATGAACAAAATGAACATGGGGCCATGTTTTTTTATTTGAACCTAAGTCCTTGGAAGCGGGCGGTTCGTAAGTCCTTCTCTCATAATGAAAACGGGGCTATGGTTTTTTATTTGGGCCAAAGTACTCAGAAATAGGCAGATCATAAGTCTTTCTCTCTAAAGGAAATTAAAAATATTTGTTCTCCAACAAAGATTGAAGTCACAAGAATGGATTCTACTACAAAGAAAAATTGAAGGCTTGAAGTTGGTACAAGAACGGATTTTGAACCCCAAAATTTTGCTAAGTCTTGGAAGAAAGAATAAAATACAACAAAAATGGAGTTTAATAGAAGGAAAAATCATTGACTGTGTGATTCTTATTGATTGAAGTAGAAGTATAAAGGGAAAATATGAAACGAGAGAAGGAAAAAGAAAATAAGAAAACAGGAGAAACTCTATCAATGAGCCCGTAGAAAAGGAAACTAGAGAAATTCTACAATCAGTAGCCGTTCTTAAAGAAAACTGGAGGCCATTCTCAAACAAACCAGTCCTTGTGAAGAAGTGACAATACGAAAAGAGCTATGCATAAAAACAAGAGAGTAAATTTGCTAAGTTTCGAGGAAATAAAAATTACAAAAAGATACAAAAGACTATGATTGCATCGGCGGTAACATCTTCAAGGAGAAGGGTTGGCAACAACATCCTCAACATTAAGATTGACAACGGCCTGACAAATGGATATTTGAAATACTGTGCTGCGTGTTCCTAAGAAATACTTGTAAACGGGATCGGGAAGACGTAACACCAAATGAATGAGAAGTAATCATCACTGACAACAGATTGACAAAAAGTTGCTCATAGGAACGGGAAGGCGCAACGAAAAAAAGAAAAAAAGGAGAAACCGTCGCTGACAATAGACAGCCAAAAAGTTTGCTGGAAAACTACATCGCATATTTCAAGAAGCACGTGAGAACAAAAACGGGCAGACGTTACGTCAAAAAAAAAAGATGATCATTATACTTCAACGAATAAATTTCTGTTGAGTGTAATGGGCGTCAATGAACATTCGTTACTGCAATCCAATGTTCTAAACCAAGAATTGATTGATAACGACTGAAAATTCCTACTACATAACAGATGTTCACCTTACAAGTGACAAAATCTAGAGCGAAGATTCAATCGAAGAGAAGATAGAACAAGAACTGTAGGATCAGCTAGACGGTTATGAAGTGGAGCATCGTAGAGAATATTCTCTAAAGATGTCTATCAATTCCCCAAAACTTGTTATGAGATAAGGAGATTTATTATTATTTAATTATCATATTCATGTATAAATAGAGGCACATGTAACAACATAATGGGACCCATACCCACACAATATACAAACACGACACGATACAACGATATATGATACGAAATACAATAGAATACCAAAAGTCTCCGTGTAGTTTTTCTTTCCTTTAAGGGGTTTTTTTTGTAAATAATTGTCTTTATTATTCGTTCGCAAAGAGTTCCTTATACTGAACAAATCCTTTACATTTGAAAATATTTTTTTAATTTATCATGACGAACTAGAGAAAGGAACCGAATCGAACTCAAACTCATGATAATCTTGTAGATGATCATGTATACTTCACGATAATCTTGAAGCCGTCTTGTAGACTACATGATGACTACATGGTCGTCTTGAGTAGTTCATAATACACTACAAGATAATCTTGTAATTATCTCGAACACTTCATGATGTGTTACACAATTATCTTGTAGTCATCGTGTAGTGTACAATATGACTACAGGATCATCTTGTATGCATAATGAAGTGTTTACGATAATATCATTTGAATATACTTTTATGTTATTTTGAATTTATATTAATTTTTCAATAATATCATTTGAAAATATTTTTTAATTAATAATGACGAACCGGAGAACCGAACCTGAACTCACGATAATCTTGTAATTGATCTTGTATACTTCATAATCTTGAATCTATCTTGTAGACTACAATATGATTACATGATCGCCTTGAGCAGTTTATGATGCACTACAAGACGATCTTGTAGTCAAGTTGAACACTTCATGATATGTTGCATGATTATCTTGTAGTCATCGTATAGTTTACAATATGACTACAAGATCGTCTAGTGTACAACATAAAGTGTTCACTATAATATCATTTGAAAGTATATTTATATATTTATATTATTTTGATTTTGTATTTTTTGCAATAATAGCTTTTGAAAATATTTTTAAATTATTTTTAATTAATAATGACAAACCGGAGAACAGAACCCGAAACTCATAATAATCTTGTAGTCTATCATGTATATTTCACGATAATCTTGAAGTTATCTTGTAAACTATAAAATGACTACATGATCGTCTTGAGCAGTTCATGATGCACTAAAAGACGATCTTGTAGTTATCACAATAATCTTGTAGTGTACAAGTTGACTACAAGATCATCTTGTATGCATCATGAAGTGCTCACGATAATATCCTTTGAAAATATTTTTATATTATTTTGATTTTATCTTTTTTTCAATAATATCATTTGAAAATATTTATAAAAAATATTTTTTAATTAATAATTACGAGCCAAAAAACCGAACTAAACCAAACCTGAACTCACGATAATCTTGTAGTTGATTGTGTATACTTCATTATAATCTTAAAGTTATCTTGTAAACTACAAGATGACTACATGATCGTCTTGAACAGTTCACGATATACTACAAGACGATCTTGTACACTTCTTGATGTGTTACACGATTATCTTGTAATCAATCGTATAGTGTACAAGATGACTACAAGATCGTCTTAAAGTGCTCAAGTCAGTATATATTTAATCTTATATATTTATTTAAATATAAATAAATATGGAGATTGAGTGTTGAAAAAAAATAAATAGACATTTGATTTGATATTGTGAAAGAAAGATATAAGAGGAAAGAATGGAAAAAAAGTTGGTGAATGGTAGGCCATGAGTATAGTTCAACCAAAATTAGGGGAAGACTATATTTTAGCAAATAACGTTTTCTAGGGGTGTCCTTTAGGTAAAAACCCTTCCAAAGTGCCTACAAACTGTAGTCAAGGACGTAGCCGTGGTAACAATCTCTCTCAAGTCAAATCCGCAAAAATGCCCAGACTGTTTCTATCAAGTGTCTTCTGAGTGTCAATGAATTCTTAGTATAAGATAAAGATGGATGATTGCTTTTGATAATCTCTCTCTTGATTTTCTTCGAATATATGAATATTGTTCAATAAAATAAACAGTTTGGAATTGGATTACAACAAAAGGATCTTACTTTCCCTTAACTACAATAAAGCAAACTAAGTAGATAGATAATGTAGGTATTTCAAGATCCTATACAAGCGATTCAGCAAACAATAGTTTCTGCATTTAATCCTACCATAGCTTGTGAAATGAAGCTCAAGAAACACTTACAATTTAATCTCAGAAAAATATGTCGACGAAACAGCCAAACCTTCCGCGTCGTAAGTACGGACCAATCTTTGTCTCTTTCCTGATGTCTCTAACCAACAGAACTCCAAGTGGAATGACTTTGATTCCGCTACACTCTTCGCCACGTCACTTGGGAATCCCATGAACATCCCACCAGGCAATAGTGTCATTTGATAACCACCGTCGAAAGTAACTGAATTCCCCGACTGTGTACCCGTCCAATGCACATTACTCGTACCGTCCCCCTTGATTGACTTGGTAGTAATATCCTTGATCATAGAAAAGAGAATTGTGGCAGATTTAGTTTGCATATGAGCCAAGTGCTTATAATTTGTTTGCACTGCAAGTTACCTGAACAAGCTGACCATTGTCATCAATAACAAGAGTTGCAATGGTTTCAGCTTCGGCGATTGTTGATCCATAAACACCACTTCGTTTTGTTATACAATTCCCTCTCCAGTTACCAAGAAACGGTAGTATTCTGTTCACACTTTCCTGTGAAACGTATAGCAGTTAGAAACAAAACGATTAAATTTAGTTTTAATCATGTTTGTCAACAAATACTGCCAAAAGCCTACCGTCTCATTGTCAAGTGACGGAGGAAAAGACGTCTCTTTACCCCTTTCCTCAAGAAAGACGAGAAGCATATCTACAATGCCTTTGGGGTCCATAATATGGAAAGCTCTTGCTCGTAAATCCTTCTCCATCGAATATAAGCAATTCTCACATACCAGGGAGGGCCGACGTGAAGGAAGCTTAAGATTTCTTCAAATACAAGGAAATTAAGAAGAAAACGTAAGCATACAAATTCTGTTAATCATGTACGTTTATTTGAACGAACATAGGAAGTAGTTTCTAAACTAATATCCAGCAATTGCAGCATTGATTGCACAAATAAAAAAATTTGAGTCATTCTGTTCAATTAAATCAAACTATGTTTTGTTAGTAAATGGTTAAAATATTAGAAGTAATTACTTTGGTGATTCTTCACCAGTATCATCCTCCCCTAGTACACCTTGCCTTAGTACAGTATCTAACATGCCAGCCGTCTGGTACCGCAGAGCAAATGCTCTCTCATTGGGGAAAAAGCCAATCTGCAAGCTAATTGTGATACATATTTAACAGAAAAAAGAAATGCATCAACAAAAGTTTTAGCTACGACTATTTTGTAGATGAAAAGCCGATGAGTAATCTCTTGGCTGGAAAAAACAAACCTGCTGATATTTGTCGACGGTGAACATGTTGGTTTCTTTGATTTTGTACTCTGCCCACTCTGGCTCATCGTCGTATCCCGAAATTGAAGTGCTTGATGTCGGTTGTTTTATGTATAAACTATACACAAAATGAGGATCACATGAAGATAACAAGATAAGATCATCTTGTAGCTCACAACCTTAACACTATGCTCTATTTGGTTTGGATATACGAATTGTGAAGGAATTAAAGATTTGAGGAAATAGAAGGATGAGAAGTGAACGGAATCCATGAAAAAGTAAAAGCGAATTGTGAAGGTACAATTTATCATAATTTCAGGTTCTTTGCTATGATCAAAATCAAAAGTACGACACAAATGTAACATGATCCTCTCTTGTTTGGACAAAATTAAAAGAATGACACAAATGTAGTCAAATCACTAGCAGCGCTCCACCAATTTCAGTGTCCCATAGACCTGTACTTCATAAGGTAGCTAATTAAATTTACTTCCTCTACCATATATACTCAACGTTCTCCATGAACAACAAATTTCTAGCCGCTTACATTGCTAATCTCAATGCCATTTCATTAACATAATAATCTTCCTTCCTTTTTGCTAGAAAAAAAAACAGAAATTACCTTTGAATCATACTCAGAAGTTCATCTTCTCCATAAGTACTCACTGAAAGCTTCGTGTTAATTTTATGCAGCAAATTTCCGCTAGCATCAAATTGCTGCCAAAAAGGAAAAAATAAATCAAAACTCAAGCATGAATGAAGCAGACCAGAAAGTTTCCAGCTCGATTAAAGAACAAAATTCGAAGAGAGATGTTATTATGTCAATGATAATCAAATTCCCCATTGTAGCTCAGGCTGCTCAGCCTAATGAAAAAAGCTCAGCATGATTACTTAGCGAAGCTAAATTCAAATTCAATTAAAGTAAAAGACCCAGAATTACATTTCCTTCAGATTCTCTTCACTCGCATTTTCTCATCACAAAACAGGGGGCTGGCCTTGAAGGAACTATAAAATCATAGCAAATAAATCAATTAAATTCAAACTCACAAAGAAAGAACCATTCCACTTGCCCAAATTGAGCTCGAAAAATCGGCGAAGATTATCGATGCTCATAGACTCCTCAGTGGGGTTGTGAGCCTCTTCAGCCGTGGTAGAGGAGGACGGTGAGTGAGTGGCGTGGATTCTGGAGGTTCGTAGTGTAGAAGAGGGAATTAAGGTGGAAAGGCATGTGGGTAACTGTCGGATTATGAATGGGGCTGTGGGTTTGTGCAATGGAGGGAGTGAGACTGAATAACAGCAAACGGAAGCCATGAAAGTGGAGGTTTTCGTGGGGGTTCGATAAGCATAAACTCAAATCAAGCTCAAGTTATCTTTATCCCAACGGGTGGGGTTGAAGATTTTATACGGATTCGACTCGTAGCCAATATTACAAAAGATGGTATGTTTTTTTTTTCTCAAAAAAACTGTTCTGCGGTGATTTCTAGAGGTGTTCAAAATCGAATCGATCTAATCAAACTGAAATGAACAGAAAATGATCAGCTGGATCGGTTTGAAAAAATTACTGAACTGAAGTTTTGGTTTGGATCAGAATTTGATGATTTTCGAATCGAACTTTAAATTTATATGATTTTTTTTAATTTTTTATATATAATTTCTTATAAAATCAAATAGAAGTAAAACTCTAATTTTATATTTATTTTTTCAATAGTATTGAAAAAATTATTTTTAATTAATAATATTAAACCGAAACTAACGGTTCGATTCGATTTTTCACCAAAAAACTGATCGAACTAAATCCTGAACACCCATAGTGATTCCAGATATTATTGCTTGAAATTGTGATTAATGAAAGGGAAAATAGCAGAAAAAGATAGGTTTCGAGATGGAGTTGCAAAAAATGACCGAAATATTTTTTATTTGTAAAAATGGCCCAAATATGACCATGGTAAATAATTTATTTACTATAATTACACAATAGTAAATATTTGAGAGTTAAAACCTGTTGAGAGCTAAAACCTGTTTTGTGAATCAAAGCTCTTACTATTTGAGAGCTAAAATCTATATTATGAAACAAAATTTTATTCTTCTGCTCCTTTTTCGTAAATCTTTTTTTTTTCTTCAACCAATTGAGCATGGTAACATAACATAGAGTAAAAATGATATTTCCATCATTTTTGTCAACGTAGTTGATTTAATTAATAATAATTAAAAAAACATTCAACAAACATATTCGAATGTAATCAACATTCAAACATCGCCGACGCATAAATAAACAACCATATACCATATACTTAAGGGTTAATTATAATAGACATCATAACTTTCTACGATTATAC
The DNA here is from genome assembly GCA_003255025.1 of Datisca glomerata. Taxonomy (NCBI): domain Eukaryota; kingdom Viridiplantae; phylum Streptophyta; class Magnoliopsida; order Cucurbitales; family Datiscaceae; genus Datisca; species Datisca glomerata. Next base: position 378,624 of record QANY01000292.1, on the reverse strand, counting down.
CAATTGTCCTTAACCTTTAAAATCGTTCATAAAATCTCAAATTTTTCATTTCGTTTCACCAATACCTTCTACGGTAACTTCCGGGTGACATTTTTATGAACAATGAAGTAGTTCAATACTCATGGTGTTTGCCCGAGTGATAATCCACGTGTGGAGAGAAATCGTGTATTGAAAACACGAATCCGTCTTTGTCACTACATTACCCTTTCCTCTTCATTTCTTCTATCACTCAGTCTGTCTCTCTCCTCGATTTCACTCCTCCCTCACCAGTCACCCAACCCTCACGTTCACCGACATTCCCCACTGGTCGCTACCGTTTCCAGCTGTTGCTGGGAGTCCGCTGTTTCCAGCTCCCTCACGGTGGTGATGGCTTCCAATCGATGCTGTTTGGTCCATCTACATCTTTCTAACTCTCTTTCTCTCTGTAACCATTCGGATTTAGGCCGAATATGGCAGAAGAGAGGGCTGAAAAACGGAGTCGAGCGGCGATCTAGGGCTGAGCATCTGTCTGGAAGCCTCTCGTTCAAGCATGTCTTAGGGTTTTAAATAAATTCTTTCTTTAAAAATGGTTGATTCGAATCCCTATGTCTCGATCTGTCAGTTAAAGGGAAGATTCTTCGAAAATGGTCAATTAATTGAAGCAGAAGAAGTTCATTCTCAATCTCTATGCTCTGCACTTCTCTCACCACCCTTCTCTGTCTCTATGCTCTGCACTTCCTATGTCGCTTTCTTTCTTCAAGGTTTGACCTCTCTTTCCCCCAGCGGGTATTTCAATTTGGGTTAATTCGAGCATTTTGGATTTTTAGTTCTCTTTCTCGTTTGTTCTTCGGCTCTGTTTTGGATTTCTAGTTCCGAGTTATGCGCTTCTGCAGTCTGTTTGATTCTGTTTTTGTTTCCGAAATTATGCAATCCTTAAGCCCATGGAGGAAGTGAAGAAACAATGAAGGAATTGCAGGGAAATGAAAGGGTTTAGTCGCTGGAATTGTAGAAACATGGAAAGGGGTTTTTTTGGCGCCGTTTCTTAAGGGAAAAGGGGTTGGTAGGGAAGGATCATGATGGCTTACACGTGAAAATGAAATTAAATTAACTCAGTGTCTATTAAAATACTCATATAAGTCACTTACATTGCTTTCCCTTAGTTTTTTTTGAACGGAACTCACAGTAAGTAAGATGTATTGGTGAAATAAAATAGAAAGTGAGGTGATTTTATGAAAGATTTTAAAAACTAAAGGGTCATATAATATGATTACACAAACATCTGATTAACCCTATATTTAAATGATCACGACAACCACATGAATATACGTAAAAGAACGTATCTCTATGATTACATATGCGAAGACAGTAATCTAAATTGGTGCATCGATTCTACCATATGAATCCAAGTGTCGTTTTGGCAAATTCGACCAGCAGATAATAGCAATGATTATGTAGAACTTTATAAACAGTGATTATGGAGGCTATATAACTATGGTCAGTCCAATCTTCTCAACAAGTAAGCAACTTGAACTTCCTTTGTTAGTGGCATGATCCAATCTCCATAAAGATCAGCAACCAAACTCGGTTTAATCTTATACACTGGAACGGCTTGATCGGGATCGACCTCTATGCTTATTGTCACTTCTTGCCCGTAAGTTTTGGCCTTTATCTCTACTCTCTTCTTTATGGCCTCCTCCACGGTCGGGTATGTCAGCATATCCATCAGTTTTTCTTTGTCCTTCAAAGTTAAGGATTGTGATCACGAGAACAAACTCGTTAAGTGAAACTTCAAGATCGAAAAAACACGATTAGAACACCGGAATTGGAAGTTTACCTGTGCTCTAATTGCAGCTTCATAGGCATCTGGTGAGGCTCGAAATTTAGCTTCTGCCACAAATTTTCCGTAATGGATTCTCTTAGACAGTGCCTGCAAAAAATAAGACATGATATCTTAACAACAAAGTTAATCCGAATACAAGCACACAAGAGCTAACCTACCGACCAGATTATCCAACATCAAAAGAGTATAATGATATTCTTGTCTCTAAGTGTATTGAACTTCACATTTATCAGTTTGTAGCACAAGAGAGCTATGAACTTCAGCTAACATTTGTTACACATCTATTATAGCTGAAGTTTAACCGCTTCCACACTAAAAAGCACTCTTCTTTCTTTTCAGTTACACTGCACGAAGGGATGTTAGGCACGTAAGCTTCATTCGTATAAGATTGAATATTTTGACAGGGGAAGTCTACTAATCACTAATCAAATAAGTTGAGTGGGGACAAAATTGAGCGAGATCAAAGAGAACACACAAAATGAGGGTCAACTCGCGTCATGTATCCGACATGCATAATACTGATTCTCAAATGAATTAGTTAAATCCCACATTATGTGTTATATAGGAAAACCATCTTTGATCTAGTAATGATGAATTAGTTAAACCCATACCTGCAAGCAGATAGTATCACAAACAGCAGTTGATCCGCAATTTCCATCATCGCCATCCTTGATTAATCTCGGGATCAGATCCCTAAAGTACACATCCCATACCTTCTTATTTATATTAATTGAGTCTGCAACTGGATGTAGTACCTGTTTGCGACAATATGAAATTTATATGAGAACTGGTCACCAAAATTTATATGAATCCTTCAGCTTACCTTTGGGTATTGCAGCGGTGGCAACAATGGATCAGGCAGGTCATTTGGGAAGAAAGGATGCTCGTCAGGACTCTTATATCTTCCCACCTATTATGCAATTAGATAATGAATTCCCTTGAATTTGCTCTATCTTAATCCTGGTAATCATTCATCAAAATAAGTTTGAATTTCACATACCTGAGCATGAAGCTTTTCAGTTTCTTTGACCATGTACTCTACCAAAGATCCATTGAACCCATCCATGGAAAAAGCATTGGGATCATATGTATCCCCATTATAACAGTACTGAGCCCTCTCCAAAAGACTAAAGATTATGCTATCCTCCTGACGGATCAATGAATGTCTTATATGCTCTAGCGTCAAGTTCTCACTCGCATCCACCCTTTCCTTAGCTGCAATTGATCTAAAACAAACACACGGACACACACACACGAAAAGTCTCAATATAGATTTCATTAACCACAGTTTGATATAATAATGCTTTGGACAGTGCGAGAGAGATATAGCTTTAGTCTGTGCGTGCCAGTGCTATTGGCTACATAGACTATGGCCAGTGACTTTACCAAGCAAATGAATACAACAATTCGATTACACGCAGAAGGCGTATTTCAAAAAAGTCAAAAGCACAGACAACAGTAAGACATATCTAGAAGAAACATTTAAGAACAATTGGGGATCATTCAGAGAAACTGTCTCACGACGAACCCACAAAAATTTGAAGAAGAGACCAAACCAGAAACACGAATCACTCACCCTCTTAAAAACAAAAAAAGTAAAAACTTAACAAAATTATATTAAATTCCGAAGACCCAATTTAATGCTAAAACAAATTCTAATCGAGAGGGGGACGGTTATCATCTACATACCCAACGACGGTCGCAGAAGCCCGAACTGAACGAATGCCCCTGTAGACCAAACTTGAATCAAAGATCAAAAAGCTGCAATTTTTTCTCCTCTGGAGGGCAAACGAACAACTGGGTCTTGTATGTTTTGAAGTGCAAGGAGTCAAATTGGCAGGAAGAGCATTAGTTAAAAGCCTTGCCTCCATTGGAGCAAGACAGAGCATAAAGAAAAAGAAACGTAAAGCAGTAGAAGAAACAGCAGCTAAATAAACACATACAAAAAAAACCAACAATGTAACTGAAAAGAATGGAAAATGAAAACAGAAATTAGGAAGTTTTGGGTGGGTGTTGGATACAAATTTCAAAGGTGGGTTAGGTGTGGATTGCGATTTAAAGGGTAGGTGGGTTGGTGCTGGTGGAGTCCGAAGTTTTGAAATAACACCACACGCCACGACTTGACTCTCTCTCTCTCTGTGTTGATGGAGCTTCCGTTTTGGAATATTGTAACTTCTCTCTGTTTTGATAAAAAACCATTTCTTAATTGATTCTGCGCCTAAAATAACGAAGTAAATGATAAAGTTCCTTTTATATTTGCTAAATTGGTGAATTTTCCGTAACGTTTGATCAAAGTTACTTTGTCCTGGCAAATTAGTAGGGAGATTTTTGGGTGTGTAAAAATCGATTAAACCGGTCGAATAGAATAAGATTGAATAAAAATGATCATTTTTTATTTAATTGTGGTTGGTATGAATTTAGATTTATAAAAATTGAACTTTTAATTCGGTCTAAATTTTTCTACATTTTAGACAGAACCGATCATTTATCCTCCCTCAATCCTCCCTCATATATATATATATATATTTATTTATTTTCTCAAATTTCTCTCCTTTTACATTTCTATCATTTATCTTTAATGATTAATTTACATATTATGATTTAAATTGTGAGTTTTTATTATAATATATGAAAAATTTAAAAAAAATTTAAACATGTATGATTAAATTCATCGATGAACCTCTTTAAAAAAAATCTTAGTGAACCATAAAACCCGAACGGATTGTCTGAACCGACAGTTCGTTTATATGCACGTAATTTGATAAGATTGAGGATTTCATTTCGAACCAATTTCTATAAAAACTGGACCCTGACAATGCACACCCTTAATTCTCACTTTATCATAAGAAAATATATAATGAAGAATATTAATTGATTTTGCATATTTGACAAAATAATCTTTTAAACTGAATAATTAGTCGAAGTCGAATTTCTTAAATGCATATAAATTTATTATTTAATTATTTTTGATAGAGATAATGTTGGAAAAAATATATATTTTTTTGAATGAGATGACTTATTCGTAAAATTTTATTATTTAACAATCATATATTAAAAAATATGAAGTATTTGTTTATTAATAGTTTGGAAAAGAAAAAAAAAGATGGCAAGCAGACCTAACAAAAAACACGCAGGGTTCAGCAACAACGGGATATAAAAAGTGCAAACTCATTAAATAATAGCACACAAGCAAAAAATGCATAAACATCTGAAACAAATTCTACCAATTATGTCTAAGCCAACAAATTTGGGATAAATAAAGACGCTGTCAACCACTATTTCGCTGTCAAAATACTCGGAACACTAGAAGCTAGACGATCCGTAACATTATTACCATCGCAAAAGTTAGGGGAGCAGACAATAGTATTACCTTCATCTCCAAGAGACGGAAAAAAAATTTAGAACGAAAGACGTAGACAACATAAGTGAAATCCGCATTTTTGATATATTGCAAAAGATAATCTTCTAAACTTAAATATTAGAAAAAATTAGCTTAATAGAGAGATTTTGTCGTAATTTATTTCGAGGTTAATCCCACAAATTTCAATTATCCTCTTTTGTTAATAGAGAGAAGTGAAGTTTTATAATACTGGAGTCATTTTCCTTGGTATTGATAATCAATAATGTATACGGGTTCAATAAATGACGAGTTCAACTGCCGTGTTAGAGTTTAAGAAATGTGTGGGAGGGATTAAGTTGCATAACTATATCGACTAAAATATTTTTTTCATGTCGAGTTGATTTGATATGCTGATTCTCAGTTCAACGACTCAGATCGGCCGAGTAGAATCACCTCTTGGTCTCTCCCTACGGGAGGTGACCCATTTCCTATCATTTTATTCCACACCAGAAGAATCACCTCTTGGTTCAATTGATTACTCTTCTAATTTGCAAAATCAATAACTAAACATATGAATCCGAGTTAAAGTTACAACAATCAATGGGACTTGAAGAAGAATAAAGAAAAGAGAGCCTTCATTTTAGTTTCTCTTCCTGATCTACTTGCTACTTACTACTACTAAAGCTAAGTTACCTAGCGATCAAAAAAACCAGAACCTGCTTTGGAAAGAAGCTCCTTGCCAGCATCTTTCCCCATTATTATCATATCTTCCACTGCATATAGTCCTTTTCTAGAAGTTTCAAGAACTGGAAATTTTGTAGAGAGAGAGAAAGAGAGTTAAATTAGAAAGATATTTCAGAGTTTCAAAAATCTAGAAGAAGAAGCTAAAAGAAAATAAGAGTTAAGATGTTGATACCACGGGTTCCATCAGGGGAAGCCACCAACCCTCTAAATATGCAATTACCATCTTCGTCTTTGCAAGCATATCCTGCTATAGGAGTCCGGCATGACCCATCCAAAGTTTCGAGAAAAGCTCTCTCGCACACGACTGCCAATCTCGTTTCCTCGTGATTCAATGAAGCTATGTAATTGGCCTACAAAGGGAAATCAGGAAAAAAAAGGAAACATTGCTTTGTTGAACTATTGAACCTAAGACATAAGCAGCAATCATTTAAGATAACGTAAATGTATACAAGGCAACATGGCTTTGTTCATCTCTGAGAAAAAACAAACCATGGGAGGGAGGGAGGATAAAACAAAGTGTACCATTTTATCATCATTGCTTCGACATGCAATTCCGATTGCACCCTGAGCAACAGCCGGAAGCATTTCATCAATCGAAAGAATGGAAGTAACATTTTCGGTCATATTTAAACGCTTAAGCCCGGCTAGTGCCAATAGTGTTGCTTTGACCACCCCTTCATGAAGTTTTCTCAGTCTTGTCTGGACATTCCCTCGAAAATTCTCCTCAACCTCAAAAACCAAACGAAACAAAATTAGAAATAGAACAGTGAGCTGAAAAGAGGAACAACTAAAATCAGAAACGAAAATAATTTCCTTAGTATGCCGTTCAAAGTCANAAAAAAAAAAACTTGGGTAGAGAAAACTTTATAAGAAGGCTTCCATCAACCAATAGAACTTGTTTACCTGTTTCTGTACGACGTTTGCTTATAATCTGATTAAGTATGAACCATTGACGTCACAGAAAAGTGATTAAGAATCCTATATTACTTATCTTGATTGACACAAACTCTGCCAGACTGCTAGGTTTGCCTAATTGGCTATTGCATATTTCAAGTCAAGTAACTTAAATAACTATACCTCTGAATGAAGAAACATTTGTTATGAGTTATGAGACAAATCATAAACTTACACTGAGTGATGGATATCTATTTAAAAGCTGTGACTTTCTTCTCAGTGAAGCAGTACCAACAATGCTACCAGCTGGAAGGTCTGGAATTGAAGATGCGCTCAAAGAAATAAATGCATCACGAACATCCTCACGTTGAAGGTTGCATGGTAGAATCGTTTTTTCAGGTAAGTAAGTTGGGACGTCTTTCATCGAGTGAACAGCTATGTCGATTTCGCTGTTAATGAGCGCCTCGTCTATCTCCTTAGTGAATAGGCCCTTCCCACCTATGTCAGCTAATGGCTGAGACAAAATTGTGTCTCCTGTTGTCTTTATAATTATGATCTCAATAGCTCCTTCTTCAGCGAGCTCAGGATGGGTTGCCATGAGTTTTTCCCGTGTCTCGTGTGCCTGAGCCAGTGCTAGTGGGCTGTCCTACACGTAGAATCAACATAAATGAACCTGAAGAGAGGTTAACAAATCAACAAAGCTAGCAGAATATTTACCACAGCTAATCAATTGGTTTAAATATATTGAATACATATTTGGAATTAGTGTCCAAGAAGTGTACTGTGCAAATTTCTGGAAACTCTTGTAAAAGTTGTTTTTGAAATCAGTTGAAATTACAACACGCATATGGAAACTTGTGGCCTGATCATTTTTTTTTAATTTCAAAACCGAAGAACAAAATCAAATCCCCTTGACGGGGGGGGGCTAAATTTTATAAGAATTGTGCGGTAAATTCTATTGATCTATTCCTTGGGCAAAGGCTTCAATCAAAGGGCAAAGGCATAACATGATTGTACTTACACCTTAAAATACTCCATGACATATTACTTAAACGCTCTATATAATGCAACTACTATATAAAACAAGCACAAAGCTACAGAGAGAGAGATAGAGAGAGAGATTAAAGTTGGATTTTTTTGTATCGCAACATAGATGTAGCAGGATTTACCACAAACTATATGAAGAAGTATAAGTATTAGGTTATCATCATTTTTCAGCAAACCCAATGCTACATTTCGAAAGAAAGGCCTTTTCTAGGAAATTGAATCGAAGAGAAAAGACAAGATATGAAGTACCTTCCTCTTGTGCCAATTCTGATGAGCGCTACCTTGATCTTCTGTGCTTGCTGCTCTACTGCAACTGAGGCCCTTATCACTCCGAGATTGCTGTGTTTTTTGCTGAAGTTGGAAAAAGCTGGAGGCTTTGGTACAATTCCAAGAAAAGAAACCGACCCAAATCTACAAGGGCGAGCCATTAGAGAATGGTTTATACATAGTGAAGATAAAGCATCCATTTTTTTACAATCCTTCAGACCCAGAGAGAGAAGAAGAAGTTAGCTTCGAAGGATGGATTGTCTGACCCAATTGGGTCATGGGTGAGGTTGGATAGGATTACAGTTTTCTTCCCCTACGGTTCTTACAGTAAGGTTCTACCAATAGTTTGACCTGTTGTGTTGACTGCCACTAAGGACGTAAGAGCGGTCTGGTTCAGTCCGATCTACTGAACTTAAAATATTGAATTCTATATACCAAACCGAACCACGCTAGAATAATTGAGGTAATCACAAATTTAGTGGTGGGTGAGTCAGAAAAGGGTGGCAGAAAACAACTGGCTATGAAATTGACACAAAACCAAAAGAGAGAAAGAGCTCACTTTATCCAAAAAGAAAAGAAAGATGGACCATCCAAAGTAACACAAATCCTCTACTTTTAAGACCGGTGGTAATCCATATCCACTTTGCCCATACTTTTTGGAACAAAACTAATGAAGTCCAACTTGAGTTCTTCTCACTAGACTGAGTAGTGCTCCTATACCCTCTTCTCCCCCTATATATCTGCTGTTTCTTTCAACTTGTTGCACCTTCTATCTGTAATTTTTGACAAAAGAACTGAAAAAAAACCATGGAAGCTTGTTTTCTCACCTCTAACTCTTTCCCCATTTCCATGGATTTTGTTCCTCAGTTTAAAGCTAAAGCCTTTGTTTTCTCACCAAGAAGGAATTTTCATCAGCTTCAGAGCAGAAAAGTTGGCTGTTTGCCTTCAACCATCACATGTAAGACATCATCCTCAGCATCCGATAATGACAATTCAATTTCTATAAATTCCGATTGGCGATCCTTCAGAGCAAAACTAGTAGCCAGAGAGAAATCATCAACAGTTGAAGTGCCTTCGTCACTAGTTGATCTTGACACGGTGGTCGATCATCCTCCGTCCATCTCAATCGGCGACAAGTGGGCCCACACGATTCACGAGCCGGAAAAGGGTTGCCTACTCATCGCGACGGAAAAGCTTGATGGGGTCCACATATTCGAACGGGCGGTCATCCTCCTCTTGACCACCGGCCTGTTAGGCCCATCCGGGATCATACTCAATCGGCCGTCACTTATGTCGATCAAGGAAACAAGATCAACAGCTCTAGATGTATCGGGAATGTTCTCGGACCGGCCGTTGTTCTTCGGCGGGCCATTAGAGGAGGGAATGTTCATAGTGAGACCGAAAGACGCGGACGATAGTGTCGGAAGGAGTGGGGTGTTTGATGAGGTAATGAAGGGGTTGTATTATGGAACAAAAGAGTGTGTGGGATGTGCTTCTGAAATGGTAAAGAGGAAGATGGTGGGAATAGAGGATTTCAGGTTCTTTGATGGGTATTGTGGATGGGAGAAAGAGCAATTGAAGGATGAAATAAGAGCTGGGTATTGGAGTGTTGCAGCTTGTAGTCCTAGTGTAATTGAATTGGGTTGTGTAGGAAGTATTGGGCTTTGGGAGGAGGTTCTTGGACTTATGGGCCCAAATAAGGTTTGGTGATAATTGGCCTTGGCCTAGGTAAGAGGTAGATTTTCATATAAAGTAATGAATTCTTTAGTTGACTCAACCACATATTGTTAATTTGTAATGTGTTGTAAATTATGTTCTCTAATTAATGCATTTTATAATTGACTTCAAGACAATATATGATTACATTGTTCTAGCATTTACTTCTACATACAATTGGATTTTATTTGGTTGACCATGAATGACTGGACTTGCGCACTTGACTAACTTCACATGACTCGTATATCCTAAACCTTAAAATCTTCCTACACGAGTCAGAGTCAATTGCTAACATTAACACCAGGAGCCTGAGTGAATTATTTGCATCTAAGATAATTTGAGATCGTCGCTTAGAATGAAGCAAACTTCTGCACAAGGTTATAATTGAATTTCATTTTTGCATATTCGTGACTCCCTAGTATTCAAATAGAAACATAACACTTCTAAACATTTAACTCATTATTGATCTTTGCTAAGATTGCCATTATTTATCGTATATTCTCAGTATTCTTTACATTATTTAATTTCCTTATTTTCTCTGTATCTTGTAATAAAATGAATCTCTATATAAGACTGTTTTGCAAGTGCTTTTACTTAAAAGCTCTTTTATATATAGATTTTGTTTGTTTGAATAACTCTCTAGAATTTGATGCATTTATATTTATATTAGGGAAAATGATATCATACTGGGGTTTTCTCTGATCAATTTCATACTCTTAGTCATTTTCACACACTTTGATCATTTTCATACTCATAGCCAGTTTTTTACACACTTAATAAATTCATCAACACATAAAAGATTTAATTCCAATTCTCTTTCAAAAAAACACCTCATTTATTAGTAAAACTACATATGAATATCCTTTTTTCTTTACAAATCTCTTCTAAACACTCTAAAAATACACTTCAAAATTACTAATCCCTTCTAAACACTCTAAAAACACACTTTAAAATTACTAATCCATTTTAAATACTCTTAAAACACACTTCAAAATTACTTTTGTACATAATTACACAAACATTTTCATAGAGCACGATACAACATTGCTACAAATAGTCAGATATAACCTAATTTAAAACCTCTTTCTATTTTTTAACAACTATTTTCAGCGCATCATTTCTATCCCCAAGATCAAGTTATAATGCATTTCTCATCTCCGATGTACTTTTCCTAGAGGTCCTTCCATTTCTTCGAGCTCTCTCTAATAATGAGATATATATTATTACTCACCATTGCTACAAAATATACCATATTTATAAAGAAAAATCACGGTTGACTGTAATACAACCAGCTTGAATAGCCATCAAAGAGCATATGCTAGCCAAAAAAAAAGTTGAACCTAAAACATGTAATCTTGTAACTTACCATCAAATACAAAAGAAAGACACTATGTGCCTTTTTCTCTTTCTCTCTCTCACAAATACTAGCTGTATCATCTTCATTTTAAGAAATATAACTGCATATTTATGGAGGTAACAGAACATAAAGTAAATCAAAAGGGAATCATGATGAACTTTTAATGTTTCAAAATCTACTATAGGAACTCGAACTATGAAAGTTTTGAAATTTTCAGTTCTGCCATTTGCAACAATGAAAAAACTTCAAAGAGAGAGACAAGAACTGAAACCTCAAAATAAGTAACTCAATGAACACCAAATACCTCAACTTCTGTATTGTAGCATAAAATATATAAAAATTTCTCCCACCAACCTCACGCACGCGGCGCTTCTTCATCCCCCGGGTCTCCTTTTGTCCCTAGAAAACTTTTATCTCGAATTAATCATCGACAACATAAAAAATCCAGTTTTTATATCATACGAACATAATTACTCAAAAAAGTACCTTCAACCCCATAAAATGAGAATAGGAAAGGCTTGAGAGACCCAATTTATCCGACTTCATCCCCATCGCTCAAGTCTCAAAAAATCCAATTCACTTAAGTATATGATGATCTCAAGTCGCAACTAGAATATGTCACACATTCATTTTTTATGCAGCTCATTCCCTTCTGGAATGAGGAAGATTAGTTCAATAGTTCAAAAGAAGAAAACAACAATCTTATCCCAATTTTTTTTATAAGAATATCCTATTGGAACAACCTTATTTCCATGCCTTCAGTAGAAATATCTCCATGATGGGATATTGCTGTCATTTTTATATATCATGGACATGTGTCTACTGAATGCATGAAAACAAATATTTTGATGAATATGTTATCAGTTACAATGTGTTTAAACATGCATGATGGAGTGACCAAATGCTTTTACATATCACAAAAAAGCAACCAAACGCTATAAATTTGAGCAAAAGTGCTAGAAAGTACCAGACTAAGGTACAAACATAAAGATTAATCATTTGATAAAAGCGGTATTACCTGAAATGTAAGATCACTCTCACATTGAAGCATGAACTTTAGTTTGAAGACGTAAAACCTCTTACAAAATTATATAATCCCCAAGGTGACTTCTTGCCAATGTGACCAAGTGATGTAGATAAGTTTGGTCATCTCCATATGAACCAAATAAATTTTCAATCTATAAAAAATAAGTTTATTTATAACAATAGCTGACTATGGGAGTTTAATTGTGTAATAGGAAACCAAAGTGTAGATAATTTAACGTTGAGCTTGACAAGTTGGAATAATAATAAAGTTGACTCTTGGATAATACCGAAAACACACTTGCTCTCTGACTTGAACATTTTCATTTTGACAAATACAATTTACACAACCAAGAAGTAAGAGATAAAAACTTTTATAAGAGATGTGCTTCCCTAATAACAGGTTATGCAAATTTCTTTTTCCATACATTAAATTTCCACTTTGTAAAGAAAAAGTTAGGATATACAATCTCTCAGGGAATAATATTTCTTTTAGAATGGGAACTCCAACTAATACTACTACTTTGGGGGTGCCAAACACTTGGGAGTATATTGAAGCAACCTTCAACTATGAATTTCACAGTTGATCTCAATTTCTAATGTTTTCTACGACTAGGCATATCTTTTGTGATCCGCTATAATTTGTAGGATACCAAAAGCATTGAACAGAGGATTAGAGCAAACTTGATGCATCAGCTCAACCGATGGAGTATCACAACCAATACGAAGCTCTCCTTCCTGGCGTGGCACAAACCTGGAACTATAGTAAAGGAAAAATTCTAGTTTTTATCTCAAAACGAAAAAAAATTCAAAACCCTAACACAAAACAAAAGACAGTCTTCACTCACCACAACCAATTGACTATCTGATAACATTTCCTTACACAAAACATAAAGGCTTCGAATTTCACATTTCACATTAGATTTTTTTTAGAAGATCAGATCATACACCATACTCGAATCAACTCGATGTGAAATAACTTCTGATATTTCTCCAGCGTGAGCCTTTGGATCTACGCAATCTTCGTCGGGTGCTTCCGGTTTGAGCCTCGAAGAGGGAGAAATTGGCGTTGGAGGTAGAATTCGTAGGAAGTAGAGTTCGCGTCCCAAAAATTTTGAGTTGAAGACGAAGGAGACGGGAAAAGTGATAAAGTATAAGAAGAAAATGGGAAACTTGTTCTCCAGGTCATAAAGAAAATTAAGGACAAAAATCATCTGACGACTGAGATTAATTTGGCCATATCTAACGGTTAGAATTAATCCTAGCATTCATGTCAGAAAAAATCTCGGCATGTAAGAGTGATCCATTCGTAGATTTTTTAGGAAGCATTTGACTGGCTTTTATTGGAGGAGTGTTTTTCAACTAAGAAAATGGTTCAAACTAAAATAATTAAATGAAAAGTTGGGTTGGCGCAGTTGGTTGAGCCTTACACCATACTTGAAAAATCGTAGTTTCGAGTAATATTCCTCCAATTCCCTTAGAATTTGTAACGTAAACTTGACAAAAATATAAAATAATTAAATAAATAAATGGATTAAGGGTGAAATGAAAAAATTCCCTTTTAATAGGACGCATACTGAGTTTTGATTGGCTTCTGAAACCATTAAACTTTTGTAAATAGGCTACGAGATTTATTCTGTTAAATCAGACTTCAATTTAAACTTCTACCTAAGTACAAAAGCGACTGATTATGTATCTGTAATAAAGTTTATGAGCTTCATAAGTCTTTTTTTAAGTTTAAGGCGTGTTCTTTCATCTAACCATAAAAATCAATAATTAAATAATTTCCTCAGTTAGGAGCTTCATTTTTTCTTATTTCACCAAAAAATTTTATAATTTTCATATGAAAATAAGGTAACAACGTGATTTTTTAAACTTATACCTAAGAATAAAATCAACAAAAGTGACTGGTTTTGTATCTATAACAAAGTTTAGAAACTTTATCAACCCTTTTTAAAGTTTAAGGTCACATTTACCCATAAAAATCGATAATTATGTTTTACAGTAGATTTTTTAGGAAGCAGTTAGACCAGTTGTTATTGGAGAAGTGCTTTTCAACTAAGAAAGTGCTTCAAATTAAAATAATTAAATTATAATTATAATTTTATTTAAATAAACTTCAACTTTAATCATATTCTATTCGACAGTCATTAATCAATGTGGTTGGGGGCACTGGTGGGCGTGTCATAAACACGGCACCCCGTTCGCTCTCTAGTCTCTCTTCAAAATTTTTTTTAAGAAGTGCTAGTCATCTTTTATTATTTTCAATTTTCATTACCATTTCGTCTCAACTCTTCTTTTGATCATCAAATTATCTTCTATTTTCTTTATGTATCTACCAGCCATTTGATCTATCGTAGTCAATTGGACCTTTTAGATTTTTGGTTTTTCTTGTCCGCATAAAGGAAAGTCGAGTTTCTTCTACTTCTATCATTATATAGAAATATTATAATGTTCTACATCAAATTTCATTTGATTTCTAAATATTAGAGCATATCATCCTTATTCTCGAAGCATTATTGAATTTAGTCTTTTATTCTCTTGGTGAGGTGATTTGCTATCAGTCTTTCTGCTTAGTGGATTATCCTTTTGATTCGCTGAAATCAATAAAATATTTATGATGACTTTGATAACATGCTGGATTTAGATGACCTACTGTAAGAAAATAGTTAGATTCAACATACATGCTTTGGTACAAGGGTCCATGGATTCGATTGTGAGCAGCAAAATGGTGGAGGTTCAGATTATCGGTGTAGGATTTTCATATCAATACATATATTGAATCTGATTCAAAATTAATTAGAATTGATACTATTTACACAACTTTACAATTCTAAATTCAATTTTGTCCACTCCTTTTGCAAAATGTCAAATATAACACTTTTCTATAAAAAAAATTAATCCAACATTTTCTTCCTATTATACACTTCTACATATTTAATGATTATTTTAAAAATTTAAAAACTTTATAAACCCACAAAGTTCTCTCTCCTAAAATATCTCTATATCTCCCCAAACCTCCCTGGCTGCCCCCCACTCTCCCTCACCCTTTCCTCTCCCTCTCTCCATGTTAATAGTAAATCACTATTTGAAAGATATATTATATATCTCTCAATTTTTATTTTATTCACTATTGATATGAAAATCCTTAATTCCTAGAATATATGTATATATATGTATGTTTATATGTGTGTGTATATATAACAGAAAGAAAATATTTTTGTAGGTGGGACCATAAAATATGACTATATTTTATGAAACTTATTGTATATTTTTGTATTAATTTTCTATAATATAGCTATTTGTATATAAAGTCTTACTTAGTATCTTAGATCCAATCCAACAGTTATGATGATTGGAGACTTAGCAACTTAGTAAATGATATTTATAGAAAATTAAATCAAGCTAGGGGATTTTCCATTTGCTAGATTAAGAGAGATTGTAAATCTGTCGTTGATGCTAAGGTAAAATGTAGCAATCGTCAAGACATGATTAGTTCTAGGAATTATCTCTCTCATGCTCACATTTGTAGCTTGATCGAGCTGAAAAAATCATTACAAGAGTTAGTTGTCGTCCGCCTTAATTTTATCTTCACATTTTTTATTATTAAAATTTGATTTGTCAAAAAAACTAATTAAATAAATAAATAAATTTGTAATGGCTTCTGACACCATTAAACTTTGGTCAGTAGGCAATAAGATTTATTTTGTTACTTCAGACTTTAATTTAATACTGACATTAGCACAATAATCACGCGCTAAGGATATTTTACCAAAAAAATACATGATTTTCAAGGTGATTATTTGATTTTTTTTAAACTTCTAAAATCAACAGAAGTGACTGATTATGTATCTTTATCAAAATTTAGGAGCTTCATAAGTAATTTTTTAAGTTTACCACGCGATCTCACATTTGATCATAAAAATTGATAATTAAGTTTTTTTTTAGTTAGGAGCTTCATTTTTTTTTTGTTATTTCACCAAAAAATATATGATTTTCATATGAAAATAAGGTAATTATGTGATTTTTTAAACTTCTGCTTACAGATAAAATCAACATAGGTGACAGATTTTATATCTATAGCAAAGTTTAGGAGGCCATTTTCAAAGTTTAAGGTCACATTTACCCATAAAAATTGATAATTACTTTTTGAGAAGTACTTGACTGATTCTTATTGGAGGAATGCTTTTCAACTAAGAAAGTGCTTCAAACTAAAATAATTAAATAAATAATTAAATTAAGGGCTAAATGCAAAAATGCCATTTTTCTAGTACGCATACTGAGTTTTGAGTGGCTTCTGAAACCATTAAAGTTTGGTAAGAACGCAACAAGATTTATTCTGTTAATTCATACCTCAACTTTATACTAACAATAGCGCACAATACTAACAATTGCTTTGTGCAGTTTTCTGTACAAAATTATAGCCAAAGTTCTAGCTAACAAGTTGAATTATGTCCTTGATTGCTGTATTCTACTTCCAAAAGAGCTTTTATTTCTGGTAGACACATTCAGGAGAATGTTCTCATTGCCCAGGAGATCTTCTATCACCTCAAAAAGAAGAAAAGGGGTGGAAAAGGTATTGCTGTCATTAAGGCAGACATGGCCAAGGCCTTTGATAGAGTTAACTGGAGTTTTCTTAGTCATCTGTTGAAGAGGTTGGATTTTGACTCTAAATTTATTTCTTGGTTTATGAGGTGTGTTACATTTGTGAGATATAAAATGTAGGTTAATGGCAATCCAATAATAGACATTACCCCCGATAGAGGTGTTAGATAGGGAGACCCTTTGTCTCCCTATCTTTTCATCCTTGTGGCTGAATCTCTCTCCAATTACATTGACCATGCTGTTCTTGTGGGAAATATCAAGGCTGTCAATTTAAATAGAGCTAGTCCTCCTCTCACTCATGTATTTTTTCATATGATAGACTCTTTATCACCTCTGCTGACCCTAGCTCATGTTATCATCTTAACAATTGTATTTCCAAATATTGTCATGCTTCAGGCCAGCAGGTGAATCTTCAGAAAAGCAACTTATGGTTTAGTCACAATGTCAGACCTTCATTAAAGGAGACTCTTGCTAATATATTTCATATACTTCCCTCTTCTAATAAGGGCTACTATTTGGGTCTCCCTTCAGATTGGACTCATTCTAAAGCATCCTTGTATACATCTCTCCATGACAGGATGTCTTAGAAAATTGCCTCCTAAAAGTTTAATCTTTTCTCCCTGGGTGGTAAAGAAGTCCTCTTGAAAGTTGTGGTCCAATCCTTGCCATCTTAAGTTATGGAAACCTTTAAGCTGCCTAAAAACGTCTGTCATGATCTGCAATCTATTATTATGAATTCTCGTGGTCTAATAATGAGAATCAGCTTGGTATTAGGTGGTGTTCGAAGGATAAGATGACCAGTAAAAAAGACAGTGATGGTCTTGGTTTCAGGGACTTTGAGGACTTCAATGCTGCCCTTCTTGCTATGCAAGCCTGGTTTGTCCTTCATAATCCCAACTATCTCTGCTCTAGATTATTCTTTCTTGGATGCTAGATCTATAAAAGTAGCTCTAGGGCTTGGAAAAGCCTTCGGTGGGGTAAGGAGGATATCAGGAATAAAATTTCTTGGAAAGTTGGAAATGGAGTTTCCATCAACATTTGGAATGAATATTGGTTGCCTAGTGATAAAAAGCTTACTTCTCTTAGTAATGAAGAGGTTTACTTAGTTGTAGACTTAATTAATAGCCATAGTGGGAATCTCAATTTGATGAACCACCTATTTCCTTCCTGGATAGTTAATGAGATTCTTTCTATTCATATTCCTTTTGCTAGTTCAGAAGATAAGATTATCTGACCATTCTGCAAGGATGGATCTTTCACTGTTAAGTCTTGTTATCATGCTTAGCATGAAGAGAAGGTGGGTGATAGTAGGATTAGTTCTTATTCTACTATTCTTATTCACAGTAAATTCTAGAAATCTCTTTAGCATCTTAATATCCCTCAAAATATTAAATTGTTCATTTGGAGGGTTGTCAAGGCTTCATACATGTCAAGAAGAACTTGGCCAGAAGGAGAATCATAAATGACTCTATTTGCCCTAGTTGCCTCTCTGGTGAGGAGTCTACCTTTCATGCTCTTGGAGTTCCTCAACTTGGTTCAGCTCTCCATTGCAGCTTAAGATCTCTCATTATGTATCTGAGTTTGGATCTTGGGCTCAAGACCATCTTTTTAACCTTCTTTCTCACCCAGATGGTGGTAAGAAGAGTGCAACTCTCTTTTGCTTCATCTGTTGGGCTATATGGAAGTCTAGAAACAGATTTATTTTTTACAAAGTTCATGTGGACCCTGTTGATACCATGTCCTGCGCTGCTAAATCATGCTCTAATTCCTCCTAACTTCGGTTCTGTTAAGATCAACTACGATGCCTCTTTTGATGCATCTAGAGACTCAGGTATTGGTGCCGTTGCTCATGACTATGAGAGCAATTTGCTTCTTTTGTTGCCAAAACATCTTCCTCCTTTTTTGCCCAGCATGGGGAACTTTTGGCAATTTCTGAAGCTTTGTCCTTAGTTTCTATGGGTAACTGGAGTAATATTTCAATTGAGTTTGATGCTTAAATTGTTGTAACTTGGCTGCTTAACAACCACTGTACTGACTGAAAGCTGCCCTCTCTATTCTTTGATGTTAAAAGGAGTCTTGATCATTCTAGTTTTTCTTTGTCTTGGGTTAATAGATGTAAAAATTTCATTGTTGAAGCTATAGCTTCTTATAGCAAAGATCAAAATATGAGTTATCTTAATACATCTTTTTTACCTATTTCTTGATTGATTATTAAGGAGAAAACTATTGTAAGAGGTAGGAGAAGGCTTCCCTAACTTGTCTTCTCCGTTTCTTTGTTTGAATATAATCTGTCTTGATAAAAAAAAAATAGCGCAACAATGGTGCACTAAGGATATTTCACCAAAAAATTCATGATTTTCATACAAAAATAAGGTGATTTTTTAAGCCTTTACTTAAGGATAAAATCAACAAAAATGACTGATTTTGTATATGAAACAAAGTTTAGTGTAAATGATTTTTTCGATATGAATAATCATGTACGAACGAATAATAAAAATAATAATTTAGAGAGAGAATGAAAGAATAAAGACACCATGATTTACGTGAAAAATCTTTAAAGAGAAGAAAAACAACGGGAAGATTTATGATGTTCTATTGTATTTTCGATTGTACATCGTTGCATCGGTCTCACTCCCCCCTCTATTGTTACATATGCCTCAATTTATAGGCTTTTAGAGAATTTGATAACGTATCTTTAAATAACAGAATTATCACTAAATATATGGAGAATATCCTCGTATCTATAGAATTATCGCTAGATATTGGGGGGATATTCCCGTATTTGGAGAGATATAACTTCATTCATGGGATAGCCGAATGTCCCCTAAGATCATGTATATTAACCTTAATTATCAGATTAAATATGTTCATTGGATTGTGTCTACGGTCTAGATTAGCTTCTCTTTCAATTGTCATGTTGGTAAGCCATGTACTTTTATCTGATTGACCTCCTCTTCATAAACGTTGGCCTAGTTGATCCTCAGTTCTCATTCTATCTTTTCTTCGATGGAGTCTTCAGTCTAGATCTTGTCACGTGTCATGTGATATTTTGACTGTTCATTGGCCCCCATTATATTTAACAGAATTTCATTTTTTGAAGTGCAATTATCATTATTACGTCTGTCTGTTTATATTCTCACGTGCTTCCAAAAAATATGCGCATACTTCTTCCAAACAACTTTTTGATCGATCACTGTCATTGGTGGTTTCTCTTTTTCTTTCTACCGTTACGTTTTTATGTTCCAATTTACAAATATTTCACAATTGTCGAGCAACTTTTTGGTCAGTTAGTTATCGATGATGATTACTTCTCCTTTATTTATTATTATGTATTTCTGTTCCTTTCACTACGGGCTCTTTGATAGAGTTTTTCTCGTTTATTCATTTTTCTTTTCTTTCTTGTATGTTAAGATCTGTGATACAAGAACAATATATAAATTTACTGAAATGAGTAAGGAAAGTGTACTATTTCATCACATGAGTTTGAGTTTGATGCCTCCCATTCATTGGTAGAGTTTCGCATGTTTCCTTTACTACTGACTCATTGATAGAGTTTCTCCCGTTTCTTTTGTTACAGGCTCATTGAGAGAGTTTCTCTCGTTTCCTTATCTTTCTTTTTCCTTCTCTCGTTTTGTATTTTTCCTTCATTTCGATAAATGAGAATCACTTTATTTGTGCAAAATTTCTTCTATCGAACTCTGTTTCGATCAATGAAGTACAACAGTACTTCATTTAAAGACTTGGCAAAATTTGGGGACTAAAATCTGGTATTGTGCCGACTTCAAGCTTTCAACGAAACGCATTCTCAAACACTTAAAAACCCTTGTTTCTCAATTCTCTTGAGAATAATTGTTTCCGTAGTAGAATTAGTTTCAAACATTTCAAGTTTCAATATCTTTTGTTCTAGAATCCGTTCTCGTGACCTCGATCTTTGTTGAAGAATAAATACATTTGTGAAATTCATTCTGAGGAAAAAAACTTTACTTTCCTTTCAGAGAGAAGGATTTACAGTATGCCCGTTTTCTAAAGATTTTGGTTCAAATAAAGAACCATGACTCCATTTTCATTCTGAGAGGATTTAGGTTCAAATAAAGAATCATGATCAAGTTTTCACTTTGAGAGAATGACTTAGGTTCAAATAAATAATCATGGTCTCATTTTTGTTTTGAGGGAAGGACTTAGGTTTAAATAAAGAACCATGACCCCGTTTTCATTTTTAGAGGGACTTACAAACTACCCGTTTTCTTTTGAGATGAAGACTTAGGTTCAAATAAAGAATCATGACCTCCGTTTCCATTATAAGAGAATGACTTACGAACTACACACTCCCAAGAACTTTGGTTCAAATAAAGAACTATGGCCCCGTTTTACTTTTAAAAAACCCGTGCCCCCGTTTACTTCAGAGAACATGGCTTATAAGTTGTCTGATTTTATATACTTAAGCTTTCGCTTGTTTTGATTTTCACAATTCTGGGAGGATGTTTTTCCCCCTCCCAAAGGTTTAGGCCAAAGGACCGCCGACATTATTTTTCACATTTCTGAGAGAAGGTTTTTTCCGCTCTCATTGGAGGCCAAAGGACTGCCGACCTTTAATTTCCCCATTTTATAGAAAAGATTTTCCCACTCTCAAGAGCTTAGGGTACAAGACCGCCGACCTTTAATGTCCACATTTTAGAGAGAATGTTTCCCTACTCTCAAAGGCTTAGGTCACAAGACTGCTGACCTTTAATTTACACATTTTAGAGAAAATATTTTCCCGCTCTCAAGGGCTTAGGCCACGAGACCACCGACCTTTAATTTCTATATTTTAGAAAGAATGTTTCCCCGCTCTCAAGGACTTAGAACACAAGACCGCCAATCTTTAATTTCTACATTTTAGAGAGATTGTTTTCCCACTCTCAAGGGCTTAGGCCACAAGATCGCCGACTTTTATTTTGTTTTGTTGGAGATAAGAGAGAGTTGACATCAAGTATTTGTCTTATAAGTTCGAATCAATTTTACTTTTAAGTAGTCTTCACGTATCATGTCATAACTTTTTGTAGGAAGCTTAGAATCTCACTCTGTAAATTTCTGTTGGGAAGCTGACTCCTCTATCTTCATAAAAATATATGAATCACCAAGTAACTCTTATTGCGTCAATACAGTTTTATGATTGGATCTTATTGATCTGCACTATCCTCTTTTCTAAACATTCTATATGAAAATCATCGTAACTTTTGCTCGGGATCTCCAAATTGAATTTCATAAAATTCTCTAAAGAAGTTGATTTTTGTATCTTTGTAATAATATATGATTCACAAAGAAATTAGCTTCCAATTGATACATTATAATCTCTAAAATTTGTTGTTCTGCATGATCATCTTTTGTTAACAACTTTCATGAAAATTACTATAAGAAATAGACATCCATATATTTCTAATAATATATAACTCGTCGTATAATACTATCCAAATTGATACAGTTTAAAGATTCTAATAATATTTAAAAGATGTGAACAACCTTACTTTTCTAAACAGTATGTATGAAAATTACTGTAATTTTTATTAAAAGCTCCAAATTGAATTTCGTAAAATTCTCTAATATGAAAACTTCCGTATCTTTCCGATGATATAATATTTGTCATGTAAATGGCTCCCAGTTGGTACAATGTAATTAACAAATTTGACCATTCCTCATAATATGTTTTCCTAAATAGCCTTCATGAAAATTGTCATTACTTTAGCTCGAGAAATCTAAATCGAGTTCTACAAATTTTTGAATAAGTAGACATTTATATCTTTCTAATGTTATATTATTTGCTATGTAATACTATCTAAATTGTTACCGTGTAAATATTAAATTTAAAAAGCATTCATAGAATTACTTTCCTGAATAATACCAACGAAAACCACCATAACTTTTGATTGAGAGTTTCAAATTGATTTTCATTAAAAATTTCATGAACTAGATCTCTTTATCTTTCTGTTGATTTAAAATTCATTGTGTGGTTAGCTTTCAGTTAATATATTTGAATTTCTGAATTTTATGATTCTGTATAATCTATTTTTTTGAATGACCTTCATGAAAATTAACATAACTTTTTTCTCGGGAGCTTCGAATTGAGTTCTGCAAAATTATTCCAGAAGTAGACATCCATATCTTTCTAACGGTATATAAGTTGCTATGTAAGTCTATGTAATACAGTTCAAAAATAAAATTTGAAAAACATGAAAAAGTTTACTTTTCTGCAAAATTCTTCAAATTGAATTCTGTAAAATTCTCCATGAATCAGACTTTCATATCTTTATAATTATGTGATTCTTCGATTAATTTTTCTTCTAGATTTTTTCGTATCAATTTCCATTCCGTTCCCGACATCAAGATAATTCTGTCTTCGTTCCTGGTTCTCCTGTAGTTGGATCCTCCGGAACTACTTCGTTTCTAAGGAAATCCGTGCAGTGGAAGATCCTAAGTTTGAGACTTTCTATACCAAAAATATTCTCTTAAATGAAGGTATTCGTGCTTCGATGGCGGCTCAAGATCAGCCTCATGAAAACCTTATATTCCCTGAGGAGGTTCTACCTCGTGGAAACGCTCTTTAAAAACAAGGATTGAGTTGTGCCATACATATGTCAATACAATTTCGTTCCCGTTGTCATGACGTCTTCGTCCCGCAGTCACGACCTTTCCCTTCCCGTCATCAAGACAAATCCGTTCTCATCGTCAAGATAATTCCGTTTTCATCGTCAAAATAATTCCGCTCCCCATCGTCACGACATTTCTATTTTCGTTGTTTCTTCATCCCTTATTTTTCTATACTTTTGCACATATAAAAGAGAAATATCCTCAAAAATACACCCATCAAAGTTTTATGTTTGTTTTTTAACCAAGCGTGAAAATGTTTCCCCCTCTTTCTTTTTTATCTTTTTTTTTAGCTTCGGATAAGCTTAAATTTAAAATTTGAATCAGGTTCCAAAATTTGATTTAATTTAAAATTTAAAACAATCTCATCATAACAAGTTTCATATAAGATTTTTAAAAATTCAAATTTTTTTTATCACGAATCAAATAAATTCTTTGTACGGCTTTGTTGGATCTATTCCTCCTTTTCTTTTTTCGAAACTAATAATTAAATATGCAAGGAACGAGTTCACCATTTTTCATTCCATTTCCAGTTCTGCACTTGTTGTCATTTATGTCTCTACTTCCAACCCATTGTCGTTTCCATTTCTGTTTTCATTGTTGAGGGGGCATTTGATTTTGTTTTGAGCATTTTGGAAGGGTTTTCTCGAGTTTTTCTCCCACTCTCAATGAAGCACTAAAATGTAAAGATGTTTTTGGTATAGAAAATTCTCTACGAACGAATAATAAAATAATTTAGAGAGAGAATGAGAGAATATACACCATGATTTACATGAAAACCCTTAAAAGAAAGAAAAATCACGGGGAAATTTATGATGTTCTATTGTATTTTCGATTGTACATCGTTGTATCGGTCTCAATCCCTCTCTGTTGTTACATATGCCTCTATTTATAGGTTTTTACAGAATCTGATAATATATCTTTTAATAACATAATTATTACGAAATATATAAAGAATATTCTTGTATCTATAGAATTATCGCTAGATATTGATGGGATATTCCCGTATTTGGGAATATATAGCTTCACTCATGAGATAGCCGAATATCCCCTAAAATCATGTATATTAGCCTTAACTATCAGATTAAATCTCTCCGTTGGATCGTGTCTACGATCTTGATTAGCTTCTCTTTGAATTGCCACGTTGACAAGCCATGTACTTTCGTCTTATTGACCTCCTCTTCATAAACGTCGGTCTTACGGTTCTCGTTCTATCTTATTTTCGATGAAATCTTCGGTCTACATCTTGTCACGTGTCATGTGAGATTTTGGCTGTGTATTTAAGAACTTCATAATTCATTTTAAAGTTTAAAGCCTGTTTTCGCATCTAACCATAAAAATCCACAACTAAATCCACAACTAAGTATTTTTTCAGTTATTTATAAGCCCTATTTTGCTACTAAAATCTACTTTAATTAAAAATTACTCATGAAGTAAACCCCAAAAATTAAGTGATTTTGTTAAACATCTACCTAAGGACAAAATCAACTCCAGAAATTCTTTATCCAAACAACGCATTCTAAACTATTAAAGAAATTAGCTTCAATCAACTCCAGAAAAACTCTACAGTGAATCAAAAGAATCAAACAGTTTTTATTAATCAAGAAAATAGGTTCACAAACGACTCTCCGGTAAAGGTCACGTAAAAAGAATGATTTTATTTAAAGCTATCATCTTTCTTTTCAAGAATTGAACAGAGATGAACTTAATTATTCAAGATGGTCATGTGGCCTGATTGACATAAACATCGCAGCATACTGCAGCAACTTGCTCTCAGTGGTTCCATTTTCTACCACAGTAATCACGGTACGTCGAGTCCTCATTCTGTAGCGTCTCCAAGCTAATTGTATGTTCACGGCTGCCCACGTTCGCCAATTCGATGAGTAGTATCTTGCTGTTCTCTTGAGCCTTTCGTTGGCAAATTTGTAACGGAAGTGATCGGTTATGTATCTAAGACTCTCTGCGTCAAGGCCAAACGCTTCTATTGATTCGATACAAATAAATGTAGCCGACGAGGTTGGGAGTCGGTCTATGAACGGACGGCGGAGGCAATACGATAGAAGCTCATCACCAATGAAGCCTCCAGGTTCAATCATACTTGTGGCTATCACGCCCTTGCTCAGGCTTTGGCAACGTTTTATCCGTCCACGAACGATAAACAACATCCTCGACACAGGATCTCCTTCTCTGATAATCTGTATGAGAATACATCAGTAATTTATAAATCCGTGACAGTTTTTAAATGAAGAAAATAATTTTCACCTTTTCATCTTTAGAGAATACGAGGGGCCTAACCCGATCGCATATGTTGTCTTGAATAAGATCGTCCAAGTTGTGAAACAATGGTACCTACACAATCATCACAGGTCAAGATAAATTGATATCAAATATGTGATAACTCCACGAGACGGTATATGTCATTGGCTAAATTACATAAACACTCCCTCGTACATTTTCTTACTTAAACGTTACGAAATTTGTAGTACGAAGTCAAAATGTATTATTTTTTACATCACCTTTTTTTCTGGTAACTCTGCACATATTTGTTCTCTAAAGCAAAATGTAAATGGCTATTGACATTACCTTTTTAATGAGACGCCATTACCTTTTTAATGAGATCTAAGCAAAGATAGCGCTTGATATCCCGACGAAGCCCGTCCGGCAAATCTTTAACGAGCTCCATCTCATCCTCTCCTCCCATGATCGTCCATCTTTGTCGTTCATAATGTCGAACTCTCTGTCGCAGACGCGACGGCAACTGTCTCCTCCTCATCCACCATTCCATGTCTCTACATCTCAGCTGCATCTTCCTCTTCTTTGCCATGACAGCATGCAAAAACACCTTCAAAGAAGAAATTTGAAGCCTTAGTTTGAAAATTTCATGCCAGCATTTGCATCAGAAAGAGTAAAAGTCACCTGGATGTTTCCAATTAGCAGAGTGAAAAGCATTAAGCCACTGAGCACAGTGCATATACTGAATATCACTTCTAGCCAATCACTTGTAGGCTCAAGATCATTCCCAAATGTACTGCAAATGTTTGATCATAACAAAAATTTCAAATAATTTCCACACCATGAAAATTTAACAAAAAAATAGAGTTTTTCACTTGTCGAATCAAAACAGATGAATCGAAACTCAAAGGGATTAAGAAATTTTTGTTGTACCTGAGAGTCATTAAACCCCAAAAGATAGGATAAAGGATCTTAACAGAAACTGAATTGCTAGAAATGACAGGAAGAGCCCATTTATAGATCCCATAATGGAACGGACCGTTAACGTCTAAACACAACGGCTTACGAAACGCCATAGTCGAATTACCCCCACATGGATTTCCGATCGTGCCGGCCTGTAAAATAAACTGGTAACAGACCTCCTCTGAGCAAGACAATGAGAAATCGCACTTATTTCTGTCACAATGTTGCTGCAGGCATGAAGCTACACGTTGAATTGCAAGAACATACCAGCATCCCCCGGCAACCTACGAACGACGAACGAAAACAATTAACAAACTCGTAATTAAACGAAGCTTTTTAAGAAAGAAGATCATGGTTTAAAGGTAAAACTTACATGAGAAGCAATGAAATAGGCAATGAGATTAAGGCCAAAACCCCACCAAATAGTTCCAAATATGTAGCCTGTTACCTTCTGCATTCTTCTCATCATGTTAAGGCAATGGTACACTTTTGGAAGAAATTGGAACAAGAACATTAACAACATTACTGTCATTATCAGCTTAATTCGTTCTTCTCTTATCAATTTCGGTAAAACGAACCAAAATACGGCCTGCAAGAACACGAAAAATATGATCAGAAATTTTGAAGATGAGTTTGATCAATTTTACTTTGTATTGTGAATGCCAATCTGTTTGGTTTGCGATTTGAATTTCGTTTTTCGTTATCGGAACGGAATACTACCATGTATCAAGTATTATTCACGCTACAACTATGTATCACTAGTAAAGCAAAACCATAACTATCAATTTTTACATTATCAGATATTATTGATTAGGAATTATTTCATTAACGTGGAAAAGACCACATTGAAAATGACTCAAAATAGTAGCTGTCAATAATATATATATCACTCCTATATTTCATGTTAAGCCAATATTTTCTTAAAAAATAATCATAAAAAACCAAAATACATAGCACGTGATGATTATTTATCATATCTATCCGATGGGTTATGTTTGCTTAACTTTCCACCTCACAATTTCATTCATTTTCCCATCACCCTACTTTTAGAGAGATTATTGATTCTGAAGGCTAAAATTGTCATTTGGTATTGAAATTCTAGAGATTATTAACTGTCTCAATGAATCAATCAATAAATTATTACTTGGTCAGATCAAATTTTGTCAAAAACTTCCTCAGTTTAATATCATAATATTTTTTTCTAATAAAATTAAGAATAATATAACTCGAATACGATTTAGATATGAGTGTGACGGCTTAGAGATATATGCAATCTCGTGCCATCTCATTTTATGATGTGTCAAATGATTGGATGTCTTTGAGGATTTTGCTAACCTGAGGAACCGGGAGAATCACAAAGGCATCAAACCAGAAACCTCTGAGTGATCGGACGTAGTGAGAAGCGATGGCACGTCCGTCCCACACGAGTTTCCCACATCCAATCACCAAAGACTCCCTTGACACGTACGCCAACCTGAACTGTAGCCACAAGTGACAGAGATGGACAGCGTCGACGCACGTGCGAAGGATGGTCACAATTGCAGCCAATCCACCGTCCATGTATAGGCAAGGGGTCCCACCTCTTCCTATCGACAAAGCATAGAAGAAAAGAGGATCAACGGCTAAGGCCATTCCACGTGCCAACAAGAGCGCCCGGTTCCAGCTCTGCACCCGCTTTGTCCTAGGATCCAAGACCCGCCCGAATGGACCGGAAAGGTTCCTGGTAGAATTCTGACGAGTATGGTCCTTCTTGTGGTCGGGTCGGGATTGGATGGGAACGAGAGAAGAGCCGGCGGAGGCCTCCCATTCGGGTTGGTGTGCGTGGTCGCAGCTGGTAGAGTGGAAAGCGGGGACGCCGACTTGGGTACAAGCGTAGCATTCTACGGCGGCGGAGATGGGGTTGTCTTCGCTGTTGCCCTCCGTATCATCACTCCCAAATTTCTGGCATAGGCATAACTCACTCCAACTGCAATCACATAAAAAACAACCAGAAATTAAAATTACGAAAAAACAATATGTTGAAATGCGTGTGTGTATTGGGGGGGGGGGGGGGGGNGGGGGGGGGGGGGGGGGGGTAGAAGGGTGACCGTGGAAGGGAGAGGTGGAAGTTGGGAAGAGAGGACGGCATGGTTGATGGGAAGAGAGGAGAACCATGGGAGGAGCAATAGAGTGAGCGAGTGTTATAGGGAGAGAAATTGAAGAGAGAGAGAGAGTGATTGAGTTTATACAAATGGAGGAAGAGAGAAGAAATGGTGGGGAGTTTAATTTTTAGAAATTAAGATGATATTTGATAAGAGAGAAAAGAGAAGAGGGCTTTTGCGTGTACATGCCTTGTGGGACACTGAGCACTCTTGGACTCGCTGTCACGACTCACGTATTTGAGTGTCATAAAGTAGACAAAAATTTCAGAAACGATATTGTTTTTTTTTTAATATTCAAAAAACGTTTTTACTAATAATTTTCACTAGTTTTTAGCATAAATATTCGGTTAAAATTAGAATAAGTGTTATAGGTAATCATTTTTAGTTCATTCTTTTGTTTTAAAAGCAGATAAATCCAACGATAAATCGGGAGTGAGAATGATATAGTTACTCAATTAAGTATTTTATTTATTATGTAACGCTCTGATCCTTGAGTATTAAACATACGTGTAATATCATAATTTTAAAATTCTCAATTCGAAACAAACTCTAAGCTTTTTTATCCATGATAAAAAAATATTGACCTTAAATAACTGAAACATTAAACTTATCCTTGATCAGAATCTTAATCAATAAATAGTGGAAGCGATAAAGTGTTTTAGATGCATAATTAATAAAACTTCGAAAAACTGAATAAAACTCTGAAATAAAGTCAAAACTTGATATCCATAATTTATGAAATTTTCACTCATCATAATTCGCAAAAAAACATAACGTAAAAATAAACTTCAACGTTTTTCTAAGTTTTAAATCAATTCATAAACTGAAAACACAAATTCCTCTTATCCAACTGGTTATAGCAGTCTCTCACTCATGCTGCTCGTCATCATCTTCTGCATCATTAACAACTATGGGGGGTGAATATTTTAAAATATCCAGTAAGCAGACTCACATAATAACATACATCCACATGTCATAAATGCAATCATGACAAAACATAACCGAACTTGACATATATAATAAATGAAATAACGTAACGTACATGATCATGACATGACTTAACATAGCATGTAGATAACACGTGTCTCAAACATAATCATATAATAAACTTATTCATATTTTGTCTTGGCATATTCCCTAGTTAACAACCTAATCAGAATTGTTCACACATGAACTGAAATGTAACATGACAAATTGGGTGACGAAACATATGACACACAATGGGCGACGGAAACAGATGACACATATTAGGCGACCACTACTACAAAACTGGACTTTAATGACAGTCATAATTTTTTATGACAGGTTTTGTTAAACCTGTCAAACAAAATAGGGTTGAAAGGGATAATTTGGATGAGATGAGAATTAAAAAATTAGCTGTCATTAATGTATTATCTACTATGACAGGTATAATAATCATAGTCATAGTTGTATATATCAATTTATGTTAATTATAAAAACACCACCTATATAATTCTAATATTTCTCATATCCTCTCTCAGAAAATCAGAATCCATCATAAGCTCTCTCAAACTCCTTTCTCTCGAACGAACTCGAAGCAACATTCTCTCTCTCACTCTCAGCATGATCTCTTTCTTTCTCTACCTCTCAAACTTTCCTCTACACTGGTCTGTCTAGCTCGTCTCTGCGATGCTCTCTCTCTCCCTCTCTCTCTCAATACTTCTCGCTCTCGATACTTCTCTCTCTCTGTTAATCGCTTGTATCTGATATGTTCTCTCATGTAATCTCAGCCTACGGTGACGGTTCTCCCTCTCTCATGGTAAGTTTGTAGTTTTTTTTAGCTTTATTTAGTGTTATTTATTCTGATTTAGTTTTATTGAGATTTTAGGGTTAAGACTTTGAGTTAGGATTTTGGTTTTTGTGTTTGTAACTTTTATGTGCTTGAGATTCTTGGTCATCGATCTAATTCCTGTTTTGGTTTTTCTTACTAAATGAATCTTTCTTGAGTTCTCTAACTTTTCGTTATTGATCTAAGTCCATGAAAGTTTCTGCAAATGATATCAGATAAAAACCTTGGTCCATAAGATCGTTTGATTCACATATATCACTTCACTAAAGAGACGACACAGAACCAGATGGTAAAAATTTATGAAATGTAGAGATGTTTTTGGCATTTGTTTCATTGTTTGAAATGTAGACATGGTGGTTATTACATTTACTTTCCCCAAAGCTTTTTGCGGTTTAATTTACCTCATTCCTTGTTTCTTCAATCAGCATAGTACCGAATTCGGGGAACCCTTTTTCTTGGTCATGAGGGTGAGACTATAGCTGATGTTAAAGTTCGCATACAAAAGAAGTTGTAAATTCCAGAATAGGAGTTTTTAAGGTACTTATCCAAACTCCACCTTGGCCAAGGAAGGTAGTTTCTCTGGTTGGTACGTCATGTTAATTTAAAGGAAGGTATGTTACTTAACCACTACTGCTTACATAAGTGAGGTTTGTAGCATAAATGAGGTTTGTAGAAACTTAAAACATGTAATTAATCTATTCTTAGACTCTTTTTTTCATGTTAATCTTGTTGTAAGTTATCATATACAGGTACAAGACTGTAGTTTTTGAGCTGATCATTACAACAACCATTACTCATACCCAACAGATGAATGGTTTTCTCCCTGGATTGATGCTTTGATGTTATGGCTTGTGATTACAAATCAAAGGTATGTGTGTTAATAGAAGTAAAAGAAATAGAATTAAAGAGTTAAAGTTAGTTTCAGAGATAGACATAATAGAGTATTCATTCATTTTTTATGAATGGAAAAGGCTAACGACAAGCTGACTGCTCTTTAATATCCAGTGTTTAAAGTTGAACACGATCTCATTTTTGGTTTACCCATGTTGCTATCATTAAGGTCAAGTTACTCATCGAAACTAATTTGATTGGTCTGTGATGTTTTAAACCACACTATGTTTGTTATAGTATGGAGAATACTTGTCTTATAATTTTCTTCAAGTAGTTCACTATCTTTGGCCTTTTGTTTTCCTTGAATACTTTTATGTGATGCAGACGTTGAAGTAAGTGAATTTAGGGAAATCTGATGAAAGGACTATCTAAGAGGTAAGGGCTATGATTACAGAGTTAGAAGTAGCTTTAGTATAGTAGAATATTTGGAAGCTAAGATATGTTCTGTTTGTTGAGGTGCATCAAGGATAAGATCTAGTTGGTGTGGATTTCTGTTCAATGACAATAGACGATGGACATCTTAGAACAGCGGTTGCATGATGTAGCCACAAAAAATTTGCAGTTGCAACAGATGGAAATTGAACTTAGAGCTCAAATTATTGCAACATCTAAGATATTGGAGATACAGAAGAGATTTGATGCTCATTTGAAAAAACATACTGATATTACTGTAAAACTACAGGTTTGAAATTGTTATCAGAATTTTTTATTCGCTAGGGGGGATATAGCTTAAGAAAGTAGATTTTTCTCATCAATAATGAATAAATAAATTTTCTACCATGTTATCACTGCGAGTTATGTTTGAGGTGCTGGATGTGGACGTTTGAATAAAAAAGTGACTAATTTAATTTCACCATAATAAAAAACTGGTTATGTAGGTTAGCTGATAGAATAATTGTCTACTACCTTTGGAAGCCCTTTCATGATGAATGAAGCTTTTGTGTTGTGCAGGATCAACTCCATGAGAGGGAACAAGCCTTTCGTGAGTTACAAAGGACGATAGAAGATAAAGATAGAGAGCTGCACGTAATCAAATTAGACAAATAAGTGGTTTGTTTAGTTCTTGCATATGTTTGGTTTCAAAGATTGTGATAAGGTATCTTGGTTACTCTTGATTTATTTACCATCTCTCTTATATTTCTTTTTGCAGGCATGGGCCCAAGAAAATCTTCTTAGAGAGCAATACAAAGAACTTGCAACATACATGTATGCACTTTTAGGGTGATATATGTACTAAGCAGGATTTAATTATCATCTCTCTTAATTAAATTATTCATTTTTTTATTTCTTACAAATGGACTTTTAAATGACAACTTATATATCATAAATAAATGCATATTTTGCAATCTGAATATTTGTTTTTTTCCCTAAAATTTACAAAGGTACTTGTAGAGTTCACTGTTAAAAATTTTGTTTACGGTGTTAGAAGATTTCCTCTCGCATCTTGATTTCTTAACATATTTGATTCATCTCTCTTGGTAGAAGAGAGCACGATCATTCGGAAGTTGAAAGGTCCCAGACTATGAAACAGATTCATGACCTCAAAAAACATGTCCAAGAAAAAGAAAGTCAACTTTTTGAGTTACAGGAACAGGTTTACACATGATTGGATGAGTCGGTTTTCTCCTATTTACTTGAAGTTGAACTCCAAGTGAGGGAGCTTATTTTATGTGTATGCATTATATTCCTACAATGATCTAACATGCTTTTGTATGACTTAGTCATTTCTTCAAAATTTTGTTTGTTCATTTGCTCTCTCCTTTATGAGAGAAGTTTTATTTTATCTAGAAGATGAGTAGAAGTTTCCATTTAAATGTCTCTGAAAGGCAATTAGTTTCCTTTTCATGACGGGTATTCCCCGTCATTAAAGACCTTTTTACGGCACCTTTAATGACTGGATTCCCCATCATCTAATATTACTTTAGATGACGGGGATTCCATATCATTAAAAACAAAAAAATCAGGATTTTTTAATGACGGGGAAGGCAAAGATGACTCCCCGGTAGATGACAATCGGTCAGCCATCATTATAGGATTTTAATGACGATTTTTCACCTTCATCTAAGGCCAAAATTGTTGTAGTAGACGAAACAGATGGCACTTATAGGTGACGGAAAGTGTGAACAGATAGCACCTCGTGAGTGACAGAAAATGTTAACAGATGACACCCAATATGTGACCAAAACATGAACAGATGATGCCCCATGTGTGATCAAAACATGAACAGATGACACCCGATTCGTATAACAGAATTAAACGAGAAGAGCTTGATTCTTATTAACTAAGGCTTGTGCTTAAATTCATATTTTGCATAGTTACCACTTGACTTAATTTAGTTGCATAGCTTGAAATATCTAATGCTTCACAATAATTAATCATATGGTTCACAATTAAACATATAATGCATAATGATACATGTAATCGATAATCAGACGTACTCAAACATTTATCTCGTGATAATCAAATTAATAACTGAAAAGTAAATAATTATCAAAACGTTCATGGATATAAACATTATCCAAAAACAAATTGAACAAATATTAAATATAAATACATGATATAATTATAACATCAAAGTAATATCATTATATAAATCCACTTACACAAAATATATATATGAATAACACATCTTGCATTTATCACACGTGTGTCACATTACAATGTAAATTTACTTACCTGAACCGGAGGAATGAACTAAACAACTTATGACTTGGGATCCAAAAAAAATATAATCACTAAGTTGATTTGAAATAAATCAATGTTAAATCAACATGTTTTTAAGATTATATAAATAGATATTTAATTAAAATGGTGCAAAGGGGTCTGACGAGGTCGGAAAATAATGCTTTGGGTCAGAAATCGAAAGATTAAACTTGGCCAAATGTTTTTAGACCGAGATGGCTCAGACTAGTCTGGTTCGGTTTTATCTGATGGACCGATTTAGGTTGGACCGGTTCAGGACAGAACCAACTGGGACATAAGACCCAATTGGAGAGCAAGGAAAATGGAGGGTAAAAATTAGGGGAGAACGACAAGGAAACGGGAAAACAGATGGGGCATGAGGTAGAGAGAGATCATGAGAAATATAAAGAAAAAGTTTCTGGAGCTTACCAATCTTGCTGGTGACGGAAGAGAAAGGGGTTGAAACTAAAATGAGAAACAAAAAGGTTTACAATGGGGTTTTCGATGAGGGCTGCATGAGGGAGAGATGAACAGTGATAGATATTGGGTACTTATAATGTTTCACTTAGGGTTTTCTTTGGGTGTAAAAGCATGCAAATGTATGAGTGAGTTTGAGAAAGAGGGAGGTTACCGAATGAATTCTAAAACACAAATGGCTTAGACTAGTCTGGCTCGGTTTTATCTGATGGACCGATTTAGGTTGGACCGATTCAGGACAGAACCAACTGGGACATAAGACCCAATTGGAGAGAAATTGGCCAAGTTTAATCTTTCGATTTCTTACCCAAAGCCTTAAATACATATATGCATATGGTGTGAATGACTTTAAATAAATACAAATCATTCTTTTAAAGTTTAAAAATAAAATTTAGAATAAATCATATCTCTTTAAAATATATATAAAAAATGAACTCTTATTTTGTAAATGAAATAATCTTATCAATTAAAATATGTTTTTAAAAAAATACCCTTAAGAAGGACCGAGATATTACATTATCTCCTCCTTAAAAACTTTCATTCTCGAAAGAAAGATGCCTCATTTTTAAAACACTAGATATACCAAAAAAGAATCTAAAACTCAACCAACGGTAAAGCACAAAACACAAATGAAGAAAACAAAATCAAGGTTCAATCAATGCGAAGATTGAAAGCCCAAGAGCAAGAAGTATACCGACAACAACTACGGTTTAATCACCAGCTTCCAAATGTATCAAAGAATGCATTTCCTTCATTCTTGTTGATTGTTGTGCTATCATTTTGACATTGTTTGTTCAACGGACAATTCTTGAGATAATGCCCAATTTTCACACTTAAAGCAAACATTAATCTTCTGATAATACTGTTCGACATGGCTTTTGTTGCAAGTGACGCAAACAGGATGTGAATCTCTAACTTGTTTCTTTGCATCTCATTATTCAATATGGTCATCTTGAAGCTTCCTTTTCTCTTATGACAAGCGATCATTCCGTGGAAGCTCTCTTGGTGGAAGATTTTGCTCCATTAACAACGCTACTTCAACCACCGCTGTGTAGTGACACAGAACTCTTTTATCTCTGGACGAAGTCCCCTTTCAAATGTCTGAGCCTTATTGAACTCGCTATCAACGTAACGTGTGGTGTAGCGAGATAATTTCTAGAACTTCCTTTCATAATCAGCAACAGTCGTATTACCTTGCACCAGTCTAAGAAATTTGGCCTCCTTACTTGTCCTAACAGTGATCGAAAATACTTCTCGAAGAACAAATCCTAAAATCGATCCCAATTCATCGGATTACGCACAACATCGTGAGTCTTTGTGTGAGCTCCCATCAAACATGTCATAATGAAACTAAAGCACATCATACTGAATCAATAATTAACACATACATATCTTGCTTACATGACTTGTAAGATGAGGGAGGAGCAGAGTGAGCAACATGTCATATTTTTCACTAAGAAAAGTCTACAGAATCTAAAACCTTTGGTTTGATACCAAACTGTAACGCCCCGTTCCTCGAGGAATAAATATACGTGTAATACTACAATTTTGAAATCCTCAATCCGGAACAAAAACTAATTTTGAGAAAATTTCCAAATTGAAATTATTAATTTCCCATGATAGTAAAACCGTGACCTTAAATAGCGGAAGCATTGAACTTATCCTTGATCGGAACCTTAACCAATAAATAGTGGAAGTGGTAAAATGTCTTAAATGCATAATTAATAAAACTTTAAAAAACCGAATTAAACTCTAAACTAAAGTCAAAAGTTGAGATCCATAATTTACGAAGTTTTCACTTATCATAATTCATAGAAAAATATAACGTAAAAATAAACTACGTGAGTAACTGACCTTAACAAAAAATGTTTTCCAAAGTTTTAAATCAATTCATATACTGAAAACATAAAATTCCTCTTATCTAACTGGTTATGAAAGTCCCTCACTCATGCTGCTTGTCATCACCATCTGCATCATAAACAACTATGGAGGCTGAGTATTTTAAAATACTCAGTAAGTAAACTCACATAATAACATACATCCACATGTCATAAATGCAATCATGACAAAATATAACTAAACTTGACATATATCATAAATGAAATAACGTAACGTACTTGATCATGACATGGCTTAACATAGCACGTAGATAACGCGTGTCTCAAACATAATCATTTAACAAACTTATTCATATATTGTCTTGGCATATTCTCTAGTTAACAACCTATTAAAACTGTTCACATGTGAACTGAAACGTAACATGACAAATTGGGTGACGAAACAGATGACACACAAATGGGCGACGGAAACATATGATACATATTGGGAGACGGAACGTATGGCACTCATAGGTGACGGAAAACATGAACAAATGGCATCTCATGAGTGACGGAAAATGTTTACAGATACCCAATATGTGACCAAAACATGAACAGATGACACACCATGTGTGACCAAAACATGAACAGATGACACCCAATTCGTATAACAGAACAAAATGTGAACAACCTGATTTCTTATTAATTAAGGCTTGTGATTAAATTTATAATTAAATATGTAA
Source organism: Datisca glomerata (assembly GCA_003255025.1). NCBI lineage: Eukaryota > Viridiplantae > Streptophyta > Magnoliopsida > Cucurbitales > Datiscaceae > Datisca > Datisca glomerata. The sequence continues at coordinate 341,435 of QANY01000292.1, read as the reverse complement.
TAAAGTGTCTTAAATGCATAATTAATAAAACTTTAAAAATTTGAATTAAACTTTGAAATAAAGTCAAAACTTGAGATCCATAATTTATGAAGTTTTCACTCATCATAATTCATAAAAATAAACTACTTGAATAACTGCCTTTAACAGAAAATATTTTTCTGAGTTTTAAATCAATTCATAAACTGAAAACATAAATTTATCTAATCAAACTGGTTATGGCAGTCTCCCAGTCATGTTGCTCGCCATCACCATCTGCATCATAAATAACAATGGGGGTGAGTATTTTAAAATACTCAGTAAGTAAACTCACATAATAACATGCATCCACATGTCATAAATGTAATCATGATAAAACATAACTGAACTTGACATATATCACAAAAGAAATAAAGTAAAGTACTTGATCATGACATAGTTTAACATAACACGTAGATAAAACGTGTCTCAAATAGAATCATATAACAAACTTATTCATATCTTGTCTTGGCATATTCCCTCGTTAACAACCTAATCAGAACTGTTCACACGTGAACTGAAACGTAACATGACAAATTGAGTGACGAAACATATGACACGCGACAGAAACAGATGACACACATTGGGCGACGGAACAAACGATACTCATAGGTGATAGAAAATGTGAATAGATGACGCCTCATGAGTGAAGGGAAATGTTTGTTGATGACACCTAATATGTGACCAAAACATGAACATATGACACAATATATTCGACCAAAACATGAACAGATAACTACCTATTCGTATATCATAACAAAACGTGAATAGCCCGATTTCTTGTTAACTAAGACTAGTGCTTAAATTAATATCATGCATAATTACTACTTAACTTAATTTAGTTACATAGTTCAAAATATCCAATACTTGATAATAATTAATCATATAGTTCACAAGTAAACATATAATGCATAATGATATATGTAACGGAATCAGACATGATAACATACTAACGTATAATCAGACATACTCAGACATTATCGAAAAATAATTGAACAAATATTAAATATAATTAAATGATACAATTATAACATCAATCACTTACCATGAACCGATGGAATGAACTAAACAACTTATGACCTGGGATCCAAAAAAAATATAATCACTAAATTGATTTGAAATAAATCAATGTTAAATAAACACATTTTTTATATCATATAAATAGAGATTTAATAAAATAGTGCAAAGCGGTCTGAACGAGGCCGGAAAACAATGTTTTGGGTCAGAAATTTAAACATTAAACTTGGTCAAATGGTTCAGACCACACAAGTTTGATTTTATCTGATTGACCGGCTCAGACCGGTCCGGCTAAACTAAACCAGTCTGGGTTGGACCGGTTCGGGACAGAACCAATTGGGTTGTAAGACCCAGTTGCAGAACAAGAAAATGGAAGGAAAGAAATAGGGGAGAATGACAAGGAAATGAGAAAATAGAGGGGGAGGGAGAGAGAGAATGAGAATGAGAAACAAACAGAGAGGGGAGGAAAAATAGAGAGGGAATCTGAGAGGAGAAGAGATAGGGACAAAGAGAGAAGCAGAGAGAGATAGAGAGAGAGGGATAAAGAGAGAAGTAAAGAGAGACAAGAGAGAGAGAGCTAGGAAAAAAAAGACAGGACGGAAGAAAGAGAATGAAACTGAAAGAGAGAGAGAGGGCAGAGGAAGAGCACATAGGGCAGATAGAGAAAAGCCGAGAGAAAGAGAAACAAAGATTGAAGAGGGGGATTGAAAAACATAAAAGAGAGAGAGAAAGAAAAAGTTTAGGGAGCTTACCAATCTTGCTGGTGACAAAAGAAATAGGGGCTGAAACTAAAATGAGAAACAAAAGGGTTTACAATGGGATTTTTGCTTGGTGCTGCATGAGGGAGAGATGAACATTGAGAGATATCGGGTATTTATAATGTTTAGCTTAGGGTTTTCTTTGGGTGTAAAAGCATGCAAGGGTACGAGTGAGTTTGAGAAAGAGAGAGGTTTACCGAATGAATTCCAATATAGGGCTAGGGTTTGCCTTATATACATATAGGCAATGGTGTAAATGACTTTAAACAAATACAAATCATCCTTTAAAAGTTTAAAACATCAAATTCAGAATAAATCATATCTCATTAAAATATATAAAAAAAATCAGCTCTTATTTTGTAAATGAAATTATCTTATAAATTTAAATAAGTTTATACAAAAATACTCTTAAGAAGGATCGGGATATTATATATTATTATAATTCGGGAGTCAAAATGATAATTACTCAAACACATTTCATATAGCTCGTGAGAGACATGGGTGGATCTAGTATAGGTCTAGGGGGCACGTGCCCCACCTGGTCTCTCGGTTTTAGTTTTTTATGTTTTTAATAGCAACTGTATTTGTATTGTATTTAGCTTTTATATGTAATGTCCCTCTTGTGGATAGAGGTATAACTCATTAGTCATGTATATTATTTTTTAGAATGGAGGTTTCGGGTTCAAATCTGATTGTCTTCAATTTTACAATGCCCCTTAACTTTTTGTTATTTTTTTATTTATCAATATATTCTCACACGCGTTGCACATGTTGATGATTTTAATGTTTATTTTATATATTTCATTTATTTTATGAAATTTTGAAAAATATTAGGTGCTCATCTCAATTATGTTTAGAAATGAGATGGTCACATTGATAAATCGGGATTCGCTCCTTAGAGTCGCATCTAAACAGTGGTAACTGCCGATGAATTCTAATTCATTTATCTCCTTATAGATTCTTTATTCCATTAATAAAAAAAATTATTAAGTTTAAAAATAAACCTCAAACACTACTAAAAATATTAAAAATTAAAAAAATAGTCATATTGGCCCTTATGTTCTTAAATCTAAAGGTGCCACCCTGAACTAAAATCCTAGATTTCGCCTCTGCTGAGAGAAAGTCTTTCAAAAGAATTATATAAACCTAAAATATGGAAAATTATATGGTATTTTGATATGACCGGGATAATGTCATCCTTGAATCACCCTTCGTAACTCTTATGTGAATTGATCTAAGAGTAAGATCTCCTCAATAGCAATATCATCGCTACTATAGAAGTTAACCTCAAATATGTATATCATCTAATTTCAACCCAAAACATAGGTATAAAGTAATTTTTGATGAGTTAAAAAATAGATAATCAGTACACAGTGAAAACGAAAATGATACTGCATAAGAGTGATAGTAACTTGGATGATTGCATTCAGAGATGTCAATTTGTAGGGTATGGTATAGTATGGATATTGTCATACCCACATCCACACCCAATAACATCTTTAATCCTCATACCCACATTCATACCCATAAACATTTTAGGGAAAATTATAGTTCACCTCCATAAACTATCACTTAGTAGATACTTTAAACTTTAAAACAGTACAATTTAGACCCTAAACTATCTGAAACTCATAATTTTAACTCTAGATGTAACTCCATCTATTACACGTTAGTTTTTTAACAAAACAATATCATTTTTTATATCTTAGACGATGTTGTTTATCTACTAGGAATAACCTAATCAAGAAATCAAACACACATCATAAGCATAAAAGCCCTAAGTAATGAGAAGAGAGAAGAAATCGATGTTAGTTAACTCAAACCTGGACTGGAAATTACTGAAAATTTCAAAAAAAAAAAAACTCTAGTCTTCATTCGAATAAGAGAAGGGGGTAGGTTTCTTCGGGTCAATTGGTCGAAAAGGGTAAAATGGGGTTTCAGTGTTTGTGTTCACGAGGTGTGTTTATATTTTGATTATGTTATATCCCGAATAGATCAAATGACATCACCTCAGATAGGGAAAATGGTGTTGTTATGTTAAAAAACTAACATGCAGCAGACGAAATTATATCTAGGGTTAAAATTATGAGTGTTAGATAATTTAAGGTTTAGATTGTAACGTTTTAAAGTTTAGGGTTTAAAGTGTCTATTAGTGATAGTCTGAGGATATAAAATTAAGTTTTTCCTAAAATTTTATGGGTAAGGTATGGGGATACCCATTTGAGTATTAATATCCCTTAGATTTTTTTAAAACAATACGAAACTATTTTCATATATTCGCACTACAACAAAAAGAGGCTACGATAGTGGCCAAAAAGTGCTATCATAGGATTTTGATAGCGTTATTGAAAACGCTATGTATACCGACGTTATTAAAAATCAGCTACCTATGATAGCGTTTTTTAAACATTGTCAAAAGCTTTTTATATCATTTTTTAAATGCTATCAAATGCTTTTCATAGCGTTTAAAAAAGACTATAAAAAGTCTTTCATAGCATTTTATAAAATGTTGTAGCAGGTCTTTTACAGCGTTTTATAAATGCTAGCATAGGTATTTCATAGCATTTTATAAATACTATTGTAGGTCTTTCATATATTTTTGGTAATGTTATTAAATACTTTTTACAACTTTTTTTATTACTTATACTTACAATTGTACAAATATAAGAAGTAAATAATTTTTCAGAAAATATCACGAAATAACAAAATCACATATCATTTTATTTAATTAGTCAAAATTATTACATACGTCTAATAGAAATTATATCTCAAAATGGTAATTACATATTGATTTTTACATAGAGCAAGCAAAAGTAATTTATCCATAAAAACTAAAATCTAGTATAAATTCACATCTAGGTACTGAAAGTGGAGGTACCTTAGGAGGTCCTTGGTAAGGTGGTGGTGGTGAAGGTAACTGCCTTTGTGATGCTTCACGATAAGATCAAAATATTGTACCAAAGCAAGGATGATTCATTCAGATGAAGGAGCAAGGCTCCTATTCCAAATAGTACAATCTAAAGTATCACATGCAACCAATGGTTATTCGCTAAAACAACAAAACAGTGAGGAAAATCGGATGTAAATAACTTACATAATGCTTTCAATAGATCAATTTACAAATTAGAAGTCATTTTTTATGTCTTGGTCAAAGAACACAACAAATATAAACCAAGCAACAAATAATCAATTTAAAAAATACAATGGATACATTAAAATATTTCAACTATGATGATACATTTTTAAGTAGTAATCTCAAACATGTCTTGATGCACTTAAACACCCAATATAGTAACACTCTAAAGCTCCCATAATGAGCCTTAGTGTCCACTTACAACTTTAACATATAACAAATAAGATCCTAATGGAAATCCAGCTCAACCACCAAATACCTTAAGCAAATTCCTTAAGAAGTCATAAGTTACTGAAACCTCAAGCAAATAAGCTCCTAATGGAAACCCAGCTCAACCACCAAATTCCAGGGCTACGGAATAACCGAGGGTTTTAAAATTGAACAAGTGAGATGCATGAAGTATAACATAACCAGAAGTATAAATAGAGGAAAATGAAAATAAATAATGTTACTATATTTATTAGCCTAACTGATCCAGATTATGGAAATGAAAAATAAAAATGCAAAGGAAATATGATTTTTTTTAAGAAAGTGAGAGTGTTTTGATACATAAAACATTAGACAAAATCACCAAAAATCTGAGTAGTACGATGAAAATGATTTGCCCATCCGCCATAATAAATATTCAAGATTTCGTAAACAAAATACAAAATCTTTACCAAGAACATGTCATGATTTATATCCAAACGAACATGTGAAATTTACCTGTTCCTTTTACCGAATTAAGAATTTGAAGTGAATAGAAATGAAATGAAACTGATAACATTTAAGTAAGTCAACCCGAGTCTATGCTTGCCTTTATATATATACCCATCTCCACAGTGGCAAATTTGTATGGCTAAATATGGCTAAACTAATACTTCCAATATAGACTAGACCAAAAATCATAGAGAAAATGAGATGAGAGAAGCTTACCAGGTAAAATGATGATGGTGTGTGTGTGTATGTGTGAGAGAGAGAGTGTGGCCCCAAAACATAAAAAAAACTTGCATCTTTTTTGGGCGGAATAAGACATCTAGTACTCAAGAAAGACCTCACACCCAAATTAAGGAGAAATAAAGGATGATGGTGGAATTTTGAAGACGTAAAATAATGTTTTATAGATTAAAATCCCCTTATAGGAGATACATCAAAAGAGATGATTATCTTTATCAGTGCATATAGTGTAGACTCCACTTGGTAACAACATAATATAAAGTTCATGACAATAAATGCATATGTCAATGCCTCCCGCAAAAATAATATGAAGTTAATCATACCCTCCTCACGAGGCTTGATTGTTTAAAACCATCGTACAACTCCTCATCAACACGTTCATGATCAACAAGACAAATTCAAGAATTAAACTTGCTTTTCCCTATCACTCACTGCCTTGTCAAGTTTAGATTGTCTACAAAAGAATAAATAGGTAATATTTTGACTGAAAACACCGTCAAAATTAGTACTCCCATGCATATACCACACACTTTATCACATATAATAGAATCAAGTGAATTTGCAACAAGTTCCCTGACAGTGGTGTAGAGGCTCTTCCCAGACAGCTGAAAACTCAGCAACATGATAGTAATTAATTAATAACATAACACTAATAGGAGAGCAGTATTCTGGTTTAGTAACCATCTATAACTCCAATATTATTCTACTAATATTGTTTGGGAAAATCTAAGCACACCATCAAACGAAACTCAAAATGTTCGCACAGAATACCGTTGGCAGCAGCTAATCTAAGCACACCACCAGCAGCTAATCTTATAAAGACAATTATCGATCATGTACCATCTAATTCATTCTAACAAAATTCTTTACTCACCATAGCTTCAAGCGATTTCCTGTTGGTTTCTCCTGCAAAGTAGATGTAATAAGAATTCAGCAAACGAAACAAGAATCGACATTGATAACAGACACTTCACTTTTCCTGACAAAAGATAGAGCTTAACCATATAATTTCATTTCTAGCATGAGAAACTGAAGGAAACGTGAGAGATGTTGCTTCTGTCATTTCAATTTCATCTTATTTCCATGTTAGAGATAGAGAGCTACGGGAGAGAATCTAAGACATGGAGCTGAAAGAGAGATTAAATTGCAAGAGAGACATGCAAAAGAGGTTGAGAGAGCTTTGCCTCGTGAAAAGAGCTCTATGAGCTTCGTCGTAGAGAGAGCTTTGTGAGTGTCTAAGAGAGAGCTGTGAAAGATTAGGTGGGTTTGGGACAAAAGTGTTCAAATGTCTTTTAATTAATTAGGCGGGTTTGAGATTTTTGTTCCCCGCCCCATGCCCTGCTTAAAAATTCATCTCTCATAGCGTTTTAGAATAAAACACGATCCTTCAGTGCTTATAAAGATCCGATCAAAGGTAACTAACAAAATTCAGTAACGGGCCATACTTAATGGTTTTGTTTCCTCAACGTGGGAAAGAAAATTTTCATTTAAACTTATATTTTAATTTTCTTGAAAACTATGCAAATCGATCACATGCTGGATAAAATGTTTTAGCATAGTTTTCTATAATCATGATATCAGTTAGCTGCATATGAAATGCACACTTTACTATAAAAGAACAATTTGAACTGCACATTATCCTAATCTCTCGAATCAAAAGAGGACATGAACATAAAAGTGTACTAAAACCCTGCAACTATTAACTCAAACTTTAAATAGAAACTATATAGTAATAATAATTATTCAAATCAAGTAAGCTCAAGGTATTTAATTAGATGGGGAAAGGATAATTTACTCACCTAGGTTTGGAGCTTGTTGGGGCGGTGTTGTGATTTTGAGTTAAATTCCAAATTTATCATGGTGAATTTGGATAAGTTTGAGGAAACTCAATTTGAACCTAGACTTTTCTTGATGCTTTAAAGAAACTAGGAATAGGTTAGGATAGGGTTCTCATACTTTCCTTTTGTAAGATTCTTTAACCTGCAATACTCCATCACATGAGATGATCAAATTAACAAACTAGCATAGTAGAACACCATGTGAAAGAGAGTCAAACCCAGAGGATGAGAAAAAATTATTATCTTAAATGATAAAAGCTATTGTATAAAAATTTACATCCTAGCACCAGCCTCCTCCTAAACCCATTAACTTCACCAATCACATCCGAAAAAAGAAAACAAAAGGAAAGGAAAATCGAAACTCTAAACATAAAATTGAAGAAAAATAGCTTCAACTGAAAGGAATCATATTAAAAGATTAAAAAATGAGGAAAGGAAACGCATAAAAAACCAATCAGATACTTTAATACTTGGGCAGAGAATGAGAGCACCGCATAAGGGAGAAAGAACCCTAATCCCCAAATCCATTTTGAAATCGTAAACCATTCGTACATTGCCATCTCCTTGTCTTCAACTCTGAAGAAGTCGAAGTTACCCCAACCCTAAGCTCAAGCATTGAAGCTCGTAGAACATAGGAGAAAAGGGAGAGATCTTACTTAAATTACATAGGGAAAAGGGAGAGAGTAAAGTAGAGAGGCCTCCCAAAAGAGTAGAAGAGAGAAGCTTATCGAAATCTTAAGCTACGATTGTGGTGAGATAAGAGGGCTTTGAGAGAGAGAGAGAGAGAGAGAGAGAGAGTTCTGAGAGATAAAGCTTCGAGAGAGCTATGAGAGAGATATGTGAAAGAGAGAGAGGTTCAATATTTAATTAGGCGGGTTTTGAAATTTTGTCCCCACGCCTCGAGAAATAATTGGGCCTTTGACAACGTTTTGTGCTAAAATGCGATCATTCAATGCAATAAAAACACTTAATTGTTGTAGTGTCGTATCAAAATCTCACAATAATGTTTCAAGTTGCGGAAACTTAAAATAGACATAATCTAAAACACAATTATGCTTGTAAATCTAAACTAGCTTATGATCATCGTACTTTATTTGGTTTCTAAACTTAATAACCATGCAATATTCCGCGTATATAATATATATGAGTAAATGAGATAGATAAGTTGATACTCGTACCCTAAACATACCCTCATAGGTATTCTTTTACATATTCGTGTACCCTACTCAACCCCATTATAAACCCACATACCCTATTTATTAAGATCGGTACTCGTGAATACCCAAATCGTAAATAATATTATCATCCCTAATAGCATGAACATGTCAGGTAACGCACATGCAATTAGAGTACTGTTTGTGACTGTATGTATGATCAGAGTTGTGTAGAGAAGCTGATTACGGAACATGATGGTGGTGGTACGTAGTGGTGGTGGTCGGGTTTGTTTGTCCGGTGAGCTTAGGTTTTGGTCCCACCGATATATTTATATACACGAGGGACCGCTCCCTCTGATGCCCTTATTTTCTTTTGTTTTTTATTCTCTCATATGTTCTCTTATTTATTTTATTTAAAGTAATAGTTGTTAATTCATGATTTATAAGTTTAAGAATATAATTTCTTAACTTTAGATCGATTCCAATCTGACAAATTAAAAATTAGAGGACCAAATAAAGAATGAAAATACTTGAGATATGTACACAGTGTACAGTTTCAATTATTGCAAACCCCTTTTTTAATTTTCAAAAAAAAATATTGGAAACTTTTTCTTTTTTTTAGAAACTCGTAATTATTGGTTGTGAAAATAACTGTGGAAGTACGAAATTATTGAAGATCCGGGTTTTATTTTATTTATTTTTATCAAAGGAAGATTCAGTTTTTATCGTTTGGACAAGATGAGATTTTTTTTTATTAACTGTGACTTTGTTTGATATTTAAACAAAGTCCAAGAAAGAACATAACCCCCAATTTAAAGTTTACGTTCCTTGATTGAGTAAGCTACAGTGGAAAACATTCTTTTTGTGATATACATATTATTATTCGTAAAATTGTAATGGAAAAATTTAAAGTAATTGGATTATTGAAACTCCTATATATATATATATACACATGTACGTATACATGTATACACTTATACTATACACACACGAGTAATCTAAATGTAATTTGACGGCCTTAAACGAAAGAACTTTTCATTATCACAAACTCCGATTCGAATTATGGGATTTTCATTTTAAGGTTGTCTAATCTAATCTGGAACGGCTATAAATGGACAAACTGTACAATTGATAGTACAGTCTAATTACAGGCATCAGATGCGCCAAATGCGATCAAATGACTCAAAAAGTTTATACTTCAACTACTGACAACCTTAAGTCCCTATTGAATAACGTTAACATTGCTACAAAACCCATAATGTGGATGGATTAGGATCATTAGATGCTGTTTAGGTCACAATAATTCTACATGATGATGTTTAATTTCATTATTTTTATCGTTGAATATGTTTTCAAAGATTTAGATTTGACCCATAAATGTATTTTCTTAACAGAAGTGCATGCTTGAAAAAATATAGTACAGGGCAAATATCTCAAATTGAAGATTAGTGGCCGACCTCAGAAACTGTATTAATTAATAAGTGGAATTTGAAAATGGAATGATTTATCAACAAAAATCCTAAAGAACTGTAATTGCTTAATACAACAAAAATTATTACTGGGTCCCAAAAGATATGTTTTGCATGTTCTTTGCTATTTATGCGTAACCCTAAAATAATTAACAAATGTTTTCTTTACAATTTCTTTATTTCTCTCTCTTTTTTTGGTAATTTTGTTACAGTTTGTTAAAAAACATTCATGGCAATGAGAGATTACGTAGGGTTCATATAAGTGGAGGAATTTTCCGTTTATGACCACCGGCCAAACTTCAAATTTGACATGCTAAAATTTTCACAATTTTATTATGGCGTAGATTAAAAGAATATCAACCTGTATATAATCAGCTCTTACTCTATTTGAAAACACATTGAAATTAACAAGCTAGAAGAAAAGATTTCAAGAAGGAATCAAAAGGACTTTGATTAAAATATATATCACTAATAAGTCATAACTAGTGATAATGAACTCTTCTCCACCGCTGACATATATCAATTATGTCAGATCAAATGTGAAAAGTATTTTTTGGTCAAAGTTACATTACGAATTCTAAGAGAATATAAGAATATGACTTGAACTCACGACCTCTAAAATATGGATGTGGGGTTTTAACCAACTGTGTCAACCCAGCTTGTCATATGTAAAAAGTTCATGATGATGTAATAAGTTTTACATTTTTTTAATGTATAGTAATACGTAACACTATTAGTAGGACCTAATATTTTTTAACTTAATTATAAATTAAAATTTATTTATTGTATATGATCTAATCTTATGGGTCAACATCAATGTTGATGAGTGTAACTATTTTTCACTTAGTCAGGAGTCAAGTATTATTCGTAATTACTTTATATTCTCTTGTCTAATCTAGATGTTGAATAAAAAATTGACAACCAAGATTGGTTAAAATTTTATACACTGCAACAAAGATGGTTTTTAGTGACGAATTTTCCGACGGTCTAAAATCTTTGGCCGGAAATGGTATGTTTTTCCGAGGGTGTTTTATTGTTGCACAGATAACGAGAGAGAATAGGATATATTTATGACAGCTCATTCTAGTCGGTATAATTAGTCATAAATTGGTTGGAAAAAAGAAAATTTTGGCGGCAAATTTTAGCACTAAAACTATTTATGACAATAGCGTTCAGCGGTCGGCATTAGTAAAATTCTAACGACGGCAAAATAACATAGTCCCTAATAATAATTATTACAACACATTGAAGTCGTCTGAAAAAAAAATCTCACTTTTATTCAGTTCAAAATGCTTTTTTTAAACGGTTTACTTCAAAAGTTTATTACGCATAAAAATTGAAACGAGAAAAAAAACGAATGCAATTTTATCAAAATGGGCACAAAACTTAATTAACACAATGATAGCATTGGAGGGAATTTTGTTTTTGCTAAAGAGACCTCAAACACCAGAACTTCTATTTCATAGGAGACGTTGCTGTGCATTATCCCTTGATTCCCTATAGCTAGTATTAAACTTCTCTTTGAAATCCAGCAACGCATGTCTCTCGTGGTTTCTTCCAGCGGCGGGTTCTCATTGCTAGCTAGGTACGTTTCTAATTTTTTTCATTCAATACTCATCATTCTTCTATAATGATTTACCTCCAATATTTTCTTTATTTGTGCTAGGTGCTAATTACATTCAGTTCAAAGGAAGAGACGATTAGCAGACAACAACTTTTCCTCTCAAGTATGTCTCTAACTTGCCCAATTTGCAGAATTTATATGTAGGAACAAATCTATTGATTGAAAACTCAGACTCAAACAGCTGATCATTTTCATTAGGTATTTACCACAACTGTATCATCTTCAAGGCATAGTTATATATTTTTATCTCATGTTAAATTATTTATATAATGGTATCATACAACTAGCAAGTAATCATAAATATTTGTTTTGTTTAGTGTGGAAGAAAATGACATTAGATAAATCTTGGATGCAATCTGGAAGGTCATCAATTGAGTATTTTAATGGAGATGAGACATTTCTTAATGTCGCATATCTTCATAATCAAGAAAAGAAGAGAATTTAATGATCCTTTGTCCTTGCATAAGTGTGGTAATAGATATAGATTACCTAGATCCTAAGTGCATGAACATTTGCTGTACAAAGGAATTAGGCGTGACTATATCACTTGGTATTTGCATGGGGAGGATGAGACTAGTAGCAGTGATATTGATGTAGATAGAACTAAGGAAATGGATGAAGTTAATGACATGCAAGATTTAGTACATGAAGCTTTCAGTCAAGATCCAAATGAAGATGCTAAAAAGTTTTATAAATTGCTAGAGGATGCGGAAGAACCATTGTATCCCAAATGTGAAAAATATTATATTCAATCATTTGTTGGGAAGTTGGTACATGTCAAGTGCATCAATGGGTGGAGCGATAAATTACTTACTATGTTGCTAGAGTTGCTGAATGATGTATTTCTAATGGTGTGAGAAATTATCTAAATCAAATTGTTGTGAAGTTTGCTTCTGTGGTAATTATATATTATTTTTTATTAAATTATTTTATTCTTCAATTAATACTTTAAGTTGTTAATGTGTCATCACTTTTATACAAGATAATGATGCAAGTATTTCAAATGTCATATCTGATGATTGTATTTTTTATGATGATCTATGTTAGACCTTTGTTGTTATGAAGACCCACATTGAATCATTGATGGGAAAAAGTAATAGATATGAAGAACAAATCATATCATTACTTTTCATTCGACCCATTGATGCACTTGATGGTCATCAAGTATAGTTTGTTCTTGGCAACCCAGCATGGTCATTTTAATTATTGAATTGCTTTTGGGAACACTTTTTATGAAAATATCTTTGTGTTAGTAATTTGATAACCTTGTTCACACATATACTTCTATATTCCTCTAAATGATTTAAGCTATTCATTTATAGTCATGCAAAGAAAAGGTTAAATAGTAGTATTTTCGATGAACTTTTTCATTTGTCGTAAATGTATAACAATAAAGAACACCATTTTCGATGACACTTTGTGATCGAAAAAGGGTTTTACCTATGAAGGTTTCTTCATTAAAAATTGGTTGGAAAATTTTTATATCATTCAAGACATATTATCAGCAAGACATTTTCAGCTTTCGTGATGGACCATCCCGTCGGAAGCACCATTATTTTTTAGGAGTCATCGGAAATATATTATTTCCAACCAAACAATTATTGATGACGAGCGATGGCAAAAAGTCATCGACAAAATCCATTACCGACGAGATAGGCTTTTTGCGACAATTATTCGTCATCGGAAATAACACCATTTATTGTAGTGATACCAAGACGATAAAGCCATTATTTGTTAATTCAATGATCTTAATCAGCCAAACATAATCATCTTTGGTTTCACACGGAAGGTAATCTAAATTCTAATTAATCTATATGTGTAATAAGAATGCATATTTTCTTTTTTATATATAATTATTTGACTTGATTTGACTTAGAATTGTAAAATCCTTTGATAATTTTAGTAAAGAAGATTTTTCATTACCCACATAGACAAACTATTACAAGCTTATAAAGGTAAAAGTTAATCTAAAATTAAGAAGCAACTAATGAAGGGAATCTTGATTAGTTGCTGGAGCACAAACACAAGCATTGTTGTGCACTATTCTCTTTCCTATCAACATAGAATCAAAACAGTTATAGCAAATGATTAGAGAGAGAGAGAGAAAAGGAGCTGAGGTGGAAGCCTGGTGAAAACAAGGCTGACTGAGCAAGCCGCGTAGGAAGATGAGAAGAGACGACCATGCAGACAAGCATGAAGAAAAAAGGAAGCTCAAGCTCACTAAGACAAATCAAACTTGTCCCTGCACAGTCTGGGAGAGGAAGCAATACCCTTAATAGCCCCACTCAAGCTAATGGGGGTGTCACCCACATGCATCTTGCCTTTAAGATAGTGAAAATGAGAACCAGAAATGGACTTGGTAAGAATGTCTGTGACCTGTTCATGAATGGGAACATATCTGATTTCTAGAGCTTTAAAGAGCACCTTATCACAAACATATGAGCATCTATCTCGATGCGTTTGGTCCTAGCATGAGAAGTAATGGTGGCAATTCCCTCATTATCACACCAGATAACAGGCGTGAGGAAGATGTTGAAGTGTAGTTCTGCTAACAAAGATTCTAACCAAGCTAACTCAATGGCAGCATGTGCTAGGGCACCAAACTAGAGCCTAGGAACATTGCATATCCATAAGTCGATCATCTATCATCATAGAAACTTGCCCAATCTCCATATGTGAATGTTTCTCTGTAGGTAACTCTTACTCCCAGGAAGTGATGCAAGGGACAAAGGTCCTTAAGAGTAAAGCTAGAGTGTAGTTGCTTGACTAAATGAGATATGTAGGTAGAGTCACTCCCAATGATGATAATTTCATCCACATAAACCAAAAAATATACAGTTATTCCTTTCTGATGCAGAATAAACAAAGATGAGTCTAAAGAAGAAACTTTGAAACCTTTATGCAGTAATGTGGACCTAAGTTTTTCATACCAAGCTCGTGGAGCCTGTTTAAGGCCATAAAGAGTTTTGTGTAGCTTGCAAACTAGATTAGACTGATGAGTGTCAATAAATCCCTCAGGCTGGCACATAAACATTGTTTCAGTAAGTGTACCATTCAAGAATGTTTTATTTACATCGAATTTTCTAAGAGGCAATTTCAATGTAAGAGCTAATGTAAGAAATCACCCTCATCGTCATAGGTTTAGCCACATGGCTGAAAGTCTCATAAAAATCAAGACTAGGGGTCTGATGGAACCCTTTAGCAACCAATGTTGCCTTGAACCTAGGGGGATGACCTTCTGAACCAGGCTTAAGCTTGAAAACCCATTTGTTTCCAATGATGTTCATGTTCTGAGTATAGGGAACAAGAGGCCCAGTATGATTCTTGAGGAGAGCAGTGTACTCTTCTATCATTACTTGTTTCCACTAGGGGTGTTTACGAGCCTCTTTGACAGTGGTGGGTTCAATGGGGTAGAGAAAGAGTGGGGAGAAGGGTTTTAGGTTTAAAAGTACCAACTTTGGATCTTGTGACCATGGGATGAGTGTTTAGGGATGGTAAAGGTCTAGGCATAGAAAGAGAGTCACATGTAGGGTTCAATTGAGTAGCTGCATAACAAGGTAAGATAGAAGATAAAGAAAGAGAATGACTATTACTTACACATGAGTCTGTTGGGATGGAGTCATTATGACCTGAATGATCCCGATAAGTGGGAGCTGCAGGTTGACATTGAGTACTTGAGGGAACAAACTGACAATGGACAGTAGGAATAGGCCAAGCAGGAGAGGATCCATTAAAAGTGGCATGAGTGTCAATTTCTTTAATAAAGTTGTACTTAAAAGGAAAAGAACGTTCGTAAAAAATCACATTAATAGTAGTGTAAACTCTGCCACTTGAGTATAGGTAAAGATAGCCTTTGTGAGCAGTTGAGTACCCTAAGAAAACACAAGGAGAGGACCTGAAAGATAACTTGTGTGTATTATATGGTCTCAAATAAGGATAACATGGACATCCAAAAACTTTAAGAAATTTGTAGTTAGGTTGGTGATGATAGAGAACTCGATAGAGAGAGATAGTGGATCGAACTTCAATGAGAAGTCTATTGATGAGATAGATAGCAGTGTGAAAGGCATACCACCAATGTTTTAGTGGATAGATGCTTGACAGAGGACTGTGAGGCATGTCGCAACAACATACATGTGTTTCCTCTCAGCAACACCATTCTGATTGTGTTTATGACATGAGTGTCTAAAATGGATGCCACAAGCTTGCAGGTAAGAGCTAAAACTCCTATATTCACCCCCAATCAAACTGAACAGTCTTGAATTTGTATCCTGGTTCATTTTCTACATAGGCCTTAAAGTGCTTGAATACTGTAAATGCTGAATATTTGAGTTTTAGATGGTACAACCATGTAAAACGCGTGAAATCATCATCAAAGAGTATATAATATCGAAAACTATTTAAAACAAGGGGTGCTGGCCTCAAATATGAGTGTGAATTATCTCTAATGTTGTTTTTGTTTGCGAGCTTGGATAAGTTAGTCTTGACCCTTACCTTGTTGACAAGCTTGACAAATTTTAGAAATATGAGTTTGAGCAGGTATGTGCAGTTATTTTAGAATCTGATTAGTGACCTTAAAAGAAGGGTGTCCAAGCTTATTATGCCAAAGAGAGTAGATTTTAGTATTGGCAGAATTTGACAGTAAAACAGTGGCAGAATTTGAGACAGGAAAATTAGATGTACATTGATAATTGCTAAGATTTACATTCTCATGACCACAAGTTCGCAAAAGGAAAACATGAGAAACATTAGGCAATACATTCTTGGAATTGAAAAATGAGCTTTGTACATGACAAACAGAAAGTAAACTAGTCCTAGTATCATTAAGCAGATATAGATGGCATGCCAACGCAGTTGCTTTACCCTTATCAGGAATAAAAAGTTCATATAGTCCATCCTTAAGCCTCCCTTTAAGCAAGATAGTCCATGTGAGAAGATCTTTCATAAGACAAAAGAAAGAATGAAATTCAACAATGATAGGATTATTCTGACAGAGTTTAGACACGCTAATGAAACTTTTGATGATTTTTAGGGCCCTGAGAACACATTTAAGGTGTAAAGGGTAAAGACATGTAAGTAAGAGGTGATACCAGTATGTGTAATATCAATTTTCTTACCACTAACCACAGTTATTGAATCACTTCCCTAACACTCAATTCCCATGTTCAGTTTAGCCAAGTCATTAGTAACATGATGAGTTACAGCACTATCCACAAATCAAGGTGCTTCTATTCCTATTTCTGACCTCACAGCAAAGTTTTGAGGAGTGTAGTTATGTGGATAATCATGATTAGAGAGATATTGATTACCTTGATTCATGATAAAATTTGCTCAAGGAGCATTTTAAGTGCTTCTGTCATACCTGTACCAGCAAGTGGTGCCAGTGTGGCCTTGTTTTTTACACACTTGACACGTGACTCTCCCATTGTTTCTTCCACCCTTGCCTTTTCTACCCCCTATGAAGGAGTTAGAGTTTCTGCCTTGATTGACATTAGGACTCCATTGGTTTTGCTGAACTTTTCCATGTTTTCTGTTAGCAGCAGTGTTTTCACTCAAGTGAACAACAACTTTAAGTGATGCTTCTTTATCGACATTCATTTTCTGAATCATAAGCATGGATTGTACCTCTTCAATTGACAGGCTATCTAGCCTTGAGGTAATGTTAACTATAATTGGGTCAAATTTAGACCCTAGACCATTCAGTATATGTAGAATGAGGTCTCGCTCACTTCTAGGGTCTCATGCTGCCAGCAAGTTGTCATTTATACTCATCACATCAAAATAGTTAGTGATGCATATGTCATCCTTCTGAGTGTTATGTGAGGACTGTTTAAGCTCAAAGAGCTTGGCTCTCGATCTATTGTCATAGGTTCTTTCGAAAGCTCTCCAAAGGAAGCTTGAGGTCTCATACTGCAGTATTGCTCCAAGAACTGTGTCACTCATGGTGGAGCGCATCCAGCTGAGAAGAAGTTAATCATGCCTGAGCCAATGGGCATATTCTGGATTCTATGAACCATCGGACAAGGTTTGCTCTGGTCTGGTAGAAGTGTTCACAACGCATTCAGTAAGACCGTGACCTATGAGAGTTGGAACGATCTGTGATTTCCACAAAATGTAGTTATCTTATCAATTGTGATTGAAAGAGTAGATCGTAGATTGTTGGCAAAAGGGTTTAGCTCAACACTTAGCCTTAACGAGCTTTTCACATTGTCTCCGTTTTGAGAAGGTGAACTAGAGTCCTCCATGGTTCTGATACCAACTTAGAATTGTAAAACCCTTTGATAATTTTAGTAAAGAAGCACGATTATGCACTATTCTCTTTCCTACCAACATAGAATCAAAACAATTATAGCAAATGATTTAAGAGAGGGAAGAGGAACTGAGGTGGAAGCCTGATGAAAATAAGGTTGATTGAGCAAGCCACGTAGGAAGAAGAGAAGAGATGACCATGCAGCCCATGCACACAACCAGGAAGGAAAAGAGGAAGCTCAAGCTCACAGAGACAATTCACACTTTTCCCTGCACAATGTGGGTCGAGGAAGCAATACCCTCAACAATTTAAAGTATTATTAATTAAAATCACCCGTAGAGAATCTTTCCTTAAGATATGAATCCAGGAAAAGAGGAGCAAATAATAGAAACTAGAGGCTATATCTATATGACAGTAAAAAAATCTTTCATGCGGCCAAACTTTGTTGTCTTCTCCTACTTGGTATAAGCAATGCACTGTGCCTTAATTAGAAGTTGTCTATGCTTTTATACAAATCAATTATGATTTGTATATTGATACAGACAGAGATAAACTTATAATTTTTATTGGTTTGAGTCACCCTTCTCTCGATCCCTTACAAAATAAAAAAGAAGATAAAAATGAACCATCCATCCTAAATTACTTTGGTAAATAAACGAGAAATATGAGAGAAAGAGAGATCATTATTTAATTTCATAATAACCTTTTTGGACTTCTTCTAATATATAACTTCTTAATCTTTCATTATTTAATTTCATAATAACCTTTTTGGACTTCTTCTAATATTTAACTTCTTAATCTTACTCTAATGGTAAAAGATCTTATTTCTTTTTACTAGATAACATATATATATATGATTTTGGACTTTTCTTGTATTTGAACCTTTGTAGTTGAAAAGGAATGCGTAGGAAAACAAAATAGAAGCAAGTTGGAATTATTGGGACCAAATTACATTTATTTCTTCCTCAAATGAAAAAGAAAATCCACAATTTTAAATGCCTAAGGAAGAAAATCCTGGTACTCATACAAGTTGAGATCGAGTTGGGACCATTACTATGACCAGGATACTACATTTGATTACCATTCAATACTTTCTTGTCTACATTTCATTTAAGAAAAACGAAAATAAATAAATAAATTTTTATTATTTAGTTTTATATGGAACATATAGAAAAAAAATTAATCATAATAATGAGAACTATGCGCTTCATTCATTTTTCCTTTCGCATTACTTCTATTTTGTCATGGTACATATATATACTATGAAGGCTTCCTAATATTAGACTTGATCCAAATAAATGCTCAAACAACATCATAAGTGATGTCTATATTCACACACGACGATCTTAATCTTTTAACTATCTAAATGAAAAGAGAAAAAAAGTATTCACATAACAATAGAAACGTTAAAAAAATGAAAAATACTAGAGAGCACCTGCACGTATGGAATCTTCTCATAACGTACACGGATAATTGAAAGGGTATGTAACTCGTTGACAAGGTGTTTATGAATTTTATATATCAGAGACCTACACAATCATGCGATTTCGGCAACATTATGTTCTGTTGTTACCGTACGATTTGATGATTAAAAAACAGAAAAATGTCAAAGTTAGGGTAAAAACAGTTCATCCGCCCTATCTCAAATTTGCCAACTAATGAAGATTTGATGGAAATTCCATACTTATCAATATATTTATATATGGCTGTGATGATCCTTTCTTTTACACAAAATCATGATTGTGAACCCTACTACAACGTGAAATTTCAAATCACCCTCCCTGTAATTGGGTCCTACACCTATCATTTTCTACTTAATTTTTTTAGTACAAAATATTACAAAAATTGAAATACTTTATTTGTCAAGATATTATATATATTATAAATTGAAATCAATTAGGAGCAAATAAAAATATAACTCCATACAATTTCTGCCATATCACAAGTTGCTATCCCAAAACATGTTTAGTTCTAGTATATTAGAGTTTTTTAGCTTATACTATGAAAAAAATTAAAAATAATTTCTAAATTAGTTGAAATTAGATTATATACTTGGGTGTGTTTATTATTGTCTATGACTAGAAATGTTTTAACAATATCTTAGTTCATAATTGAGTTATATAGGAAACAATTGCGTAAATTTTAAAGCATATTCATGTAAATCTACAATGTAGTTTAAAAAAATGTGAGTCTAGAAACATTTTAAGAAATACTAGAGCATCTGTTTTTTGTATAAGTGTTTCCACATATCAAAATGTATTTTAAACAATAACTTTTATCAAGTACATGTGATATAAAGTATCATTAATATTTTAAAATATTTTTAAATGAAATGCTCTAAGACTCGCCCTTAATGGACCATGCTTCGGTATCAACCCCAGATTTACATGAGGGACCAATGAACAAATGCCCTTTTCAACTTTGTGTAGTATTTTTTATGTAGAGCGCTCATCTCCCTTTTATATATCGAGAAAAAAGTTAATAGATGTATCAAGATATCCCAATTGCCTTGACAAATCCTTAGCATCTTCATCAGGCTCATCCCATCAAATTATTAAAATAAAATCAAGAGAGTCAAAAATTGAAAATATGAAAATAAATCATCAACAACTAAAAGAAGACATGTTAAAGACATTACCATAAATAAAAGAAGAGAAAAAAAAACTAGAATAGTTCACCGTTAGATATGAGTAACTATATCGGGACCTCTTGACATACACCAAACTATTTGGTAGACCATTACTCTCTCGATAAATGTGGGTGACGACAAATTTCAACTAAGATAGTAGACACGAACATTCAAAGAGACCTTAGAAGACTAAAAAATGACCCATCAAATAAGCATAATCATTCCAAAACCTTAAATTTCACAAGTCAATTAATTGCATGGAGATTACAATTCTATTGTTGACGATGTTGCGTCAAACAACTTAGGGCTCATTTACTTTGCGTTTTCCTCATTTTTAATCTTATTGTAATCCTCATGTAAGTAAACTATTATGTTTGTTTGGAGTAATCCTCAAATTAAGATGCAATCTTAGTTTGTATGCAATCCTAATTTACAAGTTGTTTAGGCAATTGAATTGCTGTTAAAAACGGAAGCAATCCTAGGTTACAAAGTAAAAACAATCCTAATATCATTGAAAATTACTTTCTTACCCTTAACTAAAATGAAAACAAACATCACTTCACTGTCTCTCTCATTTATTTTCTCTTGCAGTTGAATATGGGTTTGTCATAGGTCTTTCCGTGTGGGTCTCTCTGATTCTCTCTGCTTCGTGCGCTCTCTCACTTTGGTTCTCTCTCTCTCCCCCCTTCTCTCCCTCTCTCTAATTCACTATGTGGTTTGTGCTATCTCTAGAATTGATGGAACTCATCGATAGAACTCATGCCTGTAAAATTATTTTGTTGCTCATGCAAAGTACTGGGAACAAAAATCTTGTCCTCTCAAATATTTGTTTCTCCTACATGCTATACAATAACCCAGTTAACATCCATGTAAAATCCTTACGAAATAGAAATCTTGTCAAACTTTTTCTCGTTTTACTCATGTACATTTGCCCTTTTTTAGTCTATACCAAATTTATTTTCTGATGGTGTGCTGATGGATGAGATAAAAATGTTTTTCAGATTGAAGAATTGAAGGAGATTCCAAAGATTAAAGCTAAAGAAGAGAAAATTATGAGAATAACATAATACAATATAAAATTATATAATAAACTTATTAAAATAATTAAAATAATTTTAATAAAGTTAAGTCTAGTATTAATGATTTATTTAAATGTTAGTCAAACATAATTAAAATTTATGTTGAAAATTAAAATATTTTCTTAAATAACATAACTGAAATGACAATTAAGTAACTTCATGTTATTTTCACAAATTTATTATAAAATTTAACATATATAGTAACTTTAAATTATCATTCATCATTTTATAGATTATTATACGCAAGCAAACACGATAATTTTAAATTGTAAGTAATTGAATTACCAACAATAAAATTATGATTATCATTCTATATTGCATGAACCAAACTACCCTCAAATCATACTTAATCTTAAAATATAATCTCTTTAACCGCATGAAAGCAGCAATAAGTTTCAAAAACAAAATAGAGGATAGTTAAAACAGGCCTTAACAAAATCAACCGAAAGATCCGGAACTACAAACAATAATTCTAAATAAATAATATAAATCCAAATTTATTGAAAAAGACGACATTCCTTTTTGATTGTAGGACAGGGACCTCAGCTATATCAAACAAAGTGGTCATTTTCAATAGTCCGTACGCATTAGAAGCCGTACCTCCTTGTTTTTAATTTTTAATTTTTTTAATGATGGTCGCCTTTATTTTAATTATTTTTCTGCAATCCAGAAAATTGCGACGAGAAATAATTGAAAGGCCATTTTCTTTTTCTGTTCTCCTTCTGAAAGGTCAACTGTATTTTTTCTTCCCCAAGCTGTACAGTTTACCGAAACTTTTGGACAATTTGATATATGATTAATAGTAAATGATTTATAATATAAGATTGCTAAAATATAATCATAGATCTTAAGAAAATTAAGATTAATATATTTGATAATAATTAAAAAATATTATGATATAATTATGAAAATATTAATTAATTAATCTATTTTGATAGAAATGTAGAGGATTGTTATAAATATAATTGTCAATTTTAAGTTTTACCTTTAAACTAAAATAGATGAAAAAAAGGGGTAATTTTGGTAAAATACATACGAGAACATGCCCGGAATCGAGATACCTCCCAATTTAGGAGGATTTCTAAAGGGTATTTTGAATATTACTAATATTCAATATCTTATTCTAAATTGATATCAAATAGGGCATCACTAAGATACATTAACATTCTGGGTGAATGGCTCAATAGTAGTTTTTACAAAATACACCCTTAATTCATTTAATTTATTTTCATTACCTTTTTGTCCCAAATTATATTAATATTAGTTAGACCCTTCTTTTAAATTTCTCTATTATTATTATTATTATTATTATTATTATTATTATTATTATTATTATTTAATCAAATATTTTATAAATTGGTGATATTGAATAGAAGTATGGTATGTGTTTTATACATACAATTATACCCACGCAATGTGAAAAAGGAAAGAAAGTGTTAAGAGATTAAATAATAGTCGGAGAAGATTAGACATTGTAGATTTTGAGCTTATTTGAAACTTTTAGAAAAGTGACACTAATGAAGTATCAATCAAAAGGTTGAATCGTGAACTGATAAAATTGGATAATACTCATTTACCAATCAAAAACTGAAATTAGTAACTTTTTGAAAGAAAGCTTGTATGCTTTTATAGACATCATTGGGTTGCAATGAAGCATTAGAACTTCACTTCCATAATGAAACATTGCATTGTTTCATTTAATTATGAGCTTGCAGATCTTCAAGCTAAATAATTTCCTAACGAAACATTATATTGTTTCAATTAATTAACTTAAAGTAAATCTCAATTAATTGTCTATAATTTGTTAAATTAACAGAATAAAATAATAGTTTTATAAGAAAAATTTACTTACAAAAAAGGAAAATGATCTTTCTTCACAAACTATTTTCCCGTTCTTTGGGAAAAAAAACGATTTCCTTCAATTTACAAAATTTATTATAATAAATTACCGTTATTTAAGAATTTAATAACCCGACAAGACTAGACACAGAGATTTTGAGCTTATTGTTTTGTCTCTTTTTTTCTTAAGTTTTACTGTGAACAATAATTAATTAGAACGATTGTAGGCAAAGGCACCCACTTTATAATGTGAGGTCCATGGTGCTTCCTCCACATGGCATGCTCCTAAAAGCCACTTTTTTTTTTAATTTTGCCTTCCCCGGTTAAAATTGAGTCTTTAAAAGTTGGTAAATAATTTCTCATTGTTTGACCCAGAATGAGTTTCTGGACTGTTGAGATTCGCACATGTTCTATGTTATAGCCTGCAATTGATTCAATTTTTGCTTCTTCAAAATGAAACGGAATTCGATTAGTTTCAGCTATATGAGAAATAAAAATATAGCCAATACATGAGTAGTAAAGAACATAAACAATAGGAAATGAAATAGCATATATGCTTTTACACCATGACAATCTTACTTGAATGTCAAAGACGTGCACATATTAACACAATATATCGGGGTCTTTGACTAGAACCACACATGCAAGTCATTTTGCACGAGGCTCGTTCGTACTTTTTGAAGCGCTATATATGAGTCAGCATGAGATAAATATTCGTTTTATTAGAAGTTTGGGTTAACAACTATAGTTAAGTTAAGAGAGGACTAATAATTTAACTACAATTTATTGTTGAGATATCATTGGATTCCTTTAGCAGAAGTCCTGTCCTTTAAACTTTTACGACTCTTCATTAAACCTAAGAAAGGCCAAAAAATAATACAACAAAAATAAAGTGCATTCTCATGGTTCTTCAATTCCCACGTTGTCGTTGATCTTGATTTTGACACAAAAATAGACATCACCAATTTGAATGAAAATTCAGTGATTCATATAATTTTTTGGGTATCAATAATTGAAAAAAGATTAAATGGTGCTTTTTTTTAATTAAAAAAACGGTGTGGTTAAGTTTCATCTTTTCATATAAATGGAAAAAAGCATGCAGTACTTAAGATCGACAATATTGAAGTATTATCTACTTTTTTGTCAATTCTACACTACTATCACAAGGAAGAGAGACAGGGAAGAGGGAGAATTGAGCCAATTTTACGACTCAAATCACGAAAGCCTCAAGTTTTTAGGTCTAACTTATAAATAAAAATTAGTTTACCAACTGAGCTAGCTAGGTCCGCGAAGTACATCTAGTTTATTAATATTCTTTCTTGGCTCCATGGAGTAGCATCATCCTTTATAATGATCAAGACTAGTAAGTCTATCAGTCCAAACAAAATTGTCCATATACTAGAAGAAGATTCATCAACTATAGTGGCACCTACCTCTTGAGCTGGAACTCTAGATGAAGGACTTACTCAAAATGCTGTCAAGATAACAATATCTTTAGTTTCATAGTCAGGAGTATAATAAGTCAATTTTTAATTTTTAAGACCATTTTTGAATCCAACAATTACTTTAGTCTCTGTTTGTGGTGACATAAGTCTCTTCCTACAACTCTGATTTTGCATTGCACTTATGTTATCTCAAAATTCAATGTTTCCTGGTCCTTTCTGTTTACATCTAACATAGGAGGGTATACTAGTTGTAACACCCCTATTGTATGGCCGATCAGGATGAGAACAAACTTTTTCGTGTCTTGGGTTATAAGTTTAACCCTTATATTTTTATTGATGTGACAATATATTTTTTCTATGTAATCTATTATATTCGGATATTTAAGGATATATTTGTGACTTTCTATATAAAAATGCTCTCGTCAACATTTTTCCTCCCACGCCTATTTTCATTACTTGTGATGCATGTAAAATACTTTTATGTCATGTGCTTGTGATTAAGTGTGATTTTATGTTAATAATTTTATTTTTGGGGAATTATTTTTTATGTCGATTATTTTTTAGGGCTTTGATTAATTAGAGTTTTGATAATTACGGTTTTAATGCCCCTTCCCCTATGCTTTGGCCGAACCCTTCCTCCCCCTTTAGGAAATGAGTTTTTCTTTCCTAAACTCTAAGGGTAGAATTTCAGTAACTTTCCTAATTACCTAGGGCTAGGGTTTTAGAAAGCTTTCTAAATGTTAACTATTATATAAGCTTCCTTAACAAGGATATTAAAACTCAATATTATACAGTCGACCACCGCTAACAAGCATTTCTTGCTCCTCACCTTTGTGGCCTATTGTTCTAAGAAGGTTTATGCTCTAGGCAGCCGCGGTCGACTCAAGTAGTAGACGTATAGTTTCAGCGTTCACTTTTCGATAAACTCGTCAACATGTCTTTTCCAACTTAAATATTTTAGCTTTGTTCTTCATGTTTTACTTTTATAGATCTGTATAATACTGAGTTTACTTTTATAGATCTGTATAATACTGAGTTTTAATATCCTTATTATGTTCATATACGTTTCATGAATCGTTTTCAATAAGAAATAAATGTTTTTGATTAAAATAAATGTTTTTTTCATGAAAATTGGGATTTTCAGATTTTTCTGTATACTATAAAATCGACTTCATGTTTCGGAACTCAAAAGATGAAATTTTTAGTCTGAAATTTTTAGCGTAGTTTCTCGACATACTTATTCACGTTATGTGAAAATTTTAGGTCAAAAACTTAATCGCTACGATTTTATATGATTTTTTTTAAATTTCTGTCTCGATAAGGGGAAAACAGTTTTATGATGTCCAAATTTCGGGCTATTTCAGTACTAAGATCAACTTGGTTTGATCTAAACATTTTACGGTGTTATTTTATATATATCTTTAGTAACTCTAAAAATTTTCAGAAGTTTTCGATATGTTTTGCATGCTGAAACTTTTTTTGAACGATAATATTGTGCGTGCTTGGGGAAAACAGTTTTTGATGTTCCAATTTAGGGTTATTTCGGTTCTGAGATGAACTCAGTTTTATCTAAAACTTTTACGGTATCATTTAGTGTGCATCTTTAGTAACTCTGTAAATTTTCAGAAATTTTTTATAAGATTTTCTTACTGAAACTTTTTCGAAAGATAATACCGCATTTAGGAAAAAATAGTTTTCTGTGACAATTTAGCCATCACGTTTTGGCAAACCAATCCACCTCTAAATGTTATAAAATTTATTTTTTAAAACCCTAATATATTCAAGGTCAGCCTGTAAGAAGTTTAGGAATTTTAGGAAAAATCCTAGTTCGAGTTGTGTTAATTCTTAACGAGTCAACGTGTAGTATTAGTTTCAGTTCTTTCATATCGTATCGTACTGAATAGCTTTTATTTTAGGAGTTTCACTTTCATAGTTCTTTAGCGGATGATGAGATAAGTGAAGTCTTACATATATAATTTTATGTTTGTTTAGTTGTGTCTGATAATAGTGGAATAAATTCTAATCTTTTTTCCTTGTTTGGTTGTTATTTTGTGATGTGTTCATTATGTTGTTACGCTTTCCTATGAATGATATTATGTTATATGAATCTGAAACTTGGTATAGATATATATGTTATAAGATATGAAAGACGACTGTATGATCATGAAACATAAAATATTATACCGTTAGAGTCATGTACCCACCAACCTCTGTATGTGTTACCTCATCCTTCGGGAGAGGGTCTTTGAAAATGCTCTGGTTAGTTTTATGAGAAGGAAATTATTGCAACGGGTTACACCTCTTCGAAGGTGCAGAATGATACTCGTGAGAATGGTCACTTGTACGTACACCTACAAACTGACAACTTACCGAAGGGTAATCTCTATGTTCTGCTCTAGGTGTGATGGCGAGTTCTAACAAAAGTTAGCCAGCGTCTATAAAAGAAAAGTTATGAATGCTTTGAATGATCGATATGTTGTGTAAATAAAACTCTGTAAGATAAAGTGACATGCAATGTATGTGATTGCTTTTGTGTGAAGTTATGTATGTATGATTTTACTTATTGAGTATCTTTATATACTCACTCTGTTTCATTTTAAAAAAAATAAAAGATGAAGATGCTTTCGTTTTGGATGAAGTCTAGAGTCTCTGGCACGAGACTAAGTCAAAATCGCGTTTTGGAAAACATTTGAAATTTTATTTCGTTAGTTAAAGTGTGCTTACTTATATTATTTTCTTTCGTTAGACACTAACGATGTAGTAATCTGCCGTTATATGACATTTTGAATTTTTTGTAATAAATCAGACTTTGTTTAAGTTTCAATTTCCAACATGTTTAGTTTTAAAAAAAAAATTGTCCTAGCTTCCATGAACTTTGTTTTATTTGCATAAATTAATAAAGAAAATTTTGGATAAATTTTTGGGTTGTTACAGTTCGTATCAAAGCAAATACGATTCTGTAGACAAATGTACTTACTAAAAAGTTTTCTAAATTTTGAGTCAGTTATCAAAATGATTTTTGTGAAACAATTTCGCAATTTTAAGAGTCTGTGCCAAAATTTAGCATTGAGATATGTCTGTGTCTAGGAAACAGTGATGAATTATTAGTATGTGACACTAATTGAATCTTGTGATTGTCTTAGCTATGAATTTTTCAAACGACTGTGGATTGGCTGTTAGTGACGGAAACATTTCTAACGCGGGGTCAAATTTTTCCCCACTTTCTACAAGATTTACAAGAAAGATGTTATTGGACATGAATCGTAGACGTTCAATTAGAGTATGGAACCCACAGATCGTCAGGAGAGGAGCACATAATTGTGTTGTGGTACCGAGAAGAAGGGGGAAGTACCCTACTGTAACTAGAGTTTTCCCCGAGAGGTGGGGATCTGACATTTTCGAGTGAGACATATTGGCGCTCTGGACGAGTCGGTTGGGTCTAATGATATAGAGGTTACCTAACCCTTGTGTGCAGTTCCCAGATGACCACGAGCATGAGTTTCTGTAGTTAGGGACTTTCCACCTGGCTGCGGTCCCAATGCACACATTTTAACTAGAGTCCCTAAACCAGATGAAGATCTAAAGGAAGAACTAGAGGAAGATCCAAAAGAGGTTCCAGAAGAAGACCTAGAAGAAGATCTCCACTAAGTTTTTACGATTTTTATGGATAGTATGGACTTAGGATTTGGATTTTATCTCTACTAAGTTCTCTAGGAAGTTGAAGGCGAGATGGTGCCTCTTGAGGTTAAACTTTGTGTGTCCACCCCTTCAGGTGGTATTCTGTATACAAATAAGGCCATCAAGTCTTGTTTTGTAACTGATAGAGTGTTGGAGGCCACTCTTACTCTTTTGAGTATGTATGATTCCAACGTTATTTTTGGTATAGATTGGCTAGCTTCTAACTACGTCAATATCCTCTATCATGAATGGGAGGTAATGTTTAACCCTTCGGGTAAGTCAAGCCTCAAATTTAAAGGATTGTGTTTGCACGCACCACCTTAATTCATCTCGTCCTTGCAAGCTAGACGTCTGATCAGTAATGGTTGTTGGGATTACTTGGCTAGCATGTTAGACACACTGAAGTTGGAGTTAGAGCTGAGCAATATCAAGGTGGTAAAAGATTTCTTTGAAGTTTTTCCTAAGATGTTGCTAGGCGTAACACCCATTATAGAAGTGGATCTCAACATCGAGTTAATTCCTGGGACAACTCCTATATCTAAGGCTTTCTATCGTATGGCACCTACAGAGATGGAAGAACTTAAGGAACAACTGCAAGAGTTATTGGATAAGGGCTTTATTCGCCCCAGTGTCTCACCCTGGGGTGCACAGGTTCTTTTTGTGAAAAAGAAAGATAGATCAATGAGGCTTTGTACCGACTATAGGGTGCTTGTTATTTTTTTTCAAAAAAATTGACTTCCCATCGGGGTATCATCAACTAAGAATAAAGAAGGAGGACATACTGAAGATTGCTTTTCGTATTCGTTATGAACATCACGAGTTCTTGGTCATGCCTTTTGGTTCAGCCAATGCCCCTGCCGCATCCATGTACTTGATGAATTGGATTTTTCATGATTTCTTGGATCATTTTATCATTATTTTCATAAATGACATCCTAATCTACTCTAAGCCTGAGGGAGAACATGAAGAACATCTCTATACCACATTTCATATTTTAAATGACCAAATATTATATGCCAAGTTTAGTAAGTGTGAGTTTTGGTTATCTAAGATTTCCTTTTTAGGACACGTAGTTTCAAAAGACGGTATATCTTTGGATATGGCAAAGATAGAAACATGCATGAACTGGAGTCGTCCAACGCCTGTTACGGAGGTTAGGAGTTTCTTAGGTTTGGCAGGCTATTATCAGAGATTTGTGGAGGGATTCTCTAAGATTTCTGCAACGTTTCAATCTCCAACATGTTTAGTTTAAAAAAAATATTCTAGCTTTCGCGAACTTTGTTTTATTTTCATAAATTTATAAAGGAAATTTTGGAGAAATTTTTGGGACTATTACACTAGTAATGTAATATCTTTTAGGGAAAATTAGGCAATTAGGTTGTTTTAAGTTATAATTTTATATTATATCATATAATTTATGGTTTGCACATATGCTCAATTCCTCTTTTTAGGTTGCTAGTTAGTTATGCTTCTAGGTGAGCTTTACGTTAATGCCCTTCGTATAGTATATAAATATATATTATATATTCATTTGTTTGGAATATTAAAATATAGTATATACTCATATAATATTGGTATAAATTTTCATACTATTTTATACAGTATGATATCATTTGTTATATAGTGTATTGTTATATATCATATATTATATACTTATTTATGCAGATTTACACTGTATAGTCCTATATTGTATAGTCTAAATTTATATATTGTATGTTGTATGTTATTTACTTATTTGTTGTAATTCTATTTTTTAGGTCTGATGGTGAACATTGCATTGTTATTTTTTATAATGGAAAGTGGAATGATGTAAGAAATTACATTGACAACAAGATTAAGCCGTTGTTGGTGGGTAATGATGCATCATACGAAATTTTATGTGATTTAGTGTCGCATGCATTAGGAGTAGATACTAATGATATGTGCTTGATGGTAAATATTGAATCTGGAGGATATACTTCTAATTTTGTAGAGATAAATATGGATTCTGACGTTGTTTGATATTTTACTTTGATGAATGATGAGAGATGTATAAATTATTCATTAATTGTTACATCACGCAGTGGTTATAGAACATGATAAATTAGATACAGATAAGTTACCTTTTAGATTTTATATACAGGAGAATTCATTTTTCAGCTCAAAATATGAGTTGAAAAGGGCTCTCCATTTGATAGCTATGAAGCATAATTTACAATATTTTACTAGCAATTCTAACCGCGGAATGTATGTAGTCCGTTGTATTGTCAAGAGTTATCAGTGGTTTGTGCGTGCTTCACATTATAGAGGTGGTGAAATTTAGTGTGTTAGAAAGTATGTAAAGTAGCACACTTGTTCGCTTCACATTGTTTAGAGTGACACCGACAGTCACTTCAATAATTGTTAGTGAGTGCATAAAGGATAAGTATATGTATCGAGTTGGTGATCGTACACAACCTAATGACATAATTCATCTTATGCGTGTGAAACATGGCATTAATATCAGTTATTATAAAACTTGGAGGGCCAAGAATGAAGCTCTTGATATGATTTGTTGTTCTCCGGAGGAGTCCTATGCCACACTACCTTCATATTTCTATTACTTGCAGAAGAATAATCTTGGTATAGTTACAAATTACTTACCATTCGTATATATTTATATATTGTTATTATTCATTTTATTATAACACATTAAGTATTTATTTAGTAAATACTTTTACACGTTTTAGGTACTGTTACACATTTTTATATTGATTATGATGGGAGGCTAAAGTATTTTTTTGTGGCGTTGGGACATTCGTTAAGTGGTAGTTGTCATTATAGACCCGTGATAGGAGTTGATGGAACCTTTCTGACGAATAAATACCACGGTACATTTCTTATTGCTTCAATGTTTGATGGTAATGACCAAATTTTTTCATTAGCATTTGCAATTGTTGATTCGGAGAATGATTTGGCTTGAGATTGTCTTATAGAGAAGTTGAATTGTGCCACTGAATATCGTGAAGAGTCGGTGATCATTTTTAATCGTCATAATAGCATCCCAAAGGCTGTTGAAAGTATTTTCCGGATTCTCATCATGGTTATTGCATGCAACATTTGCTCAATAATGTGAAGACAACATAAAACAGGTTCAAACTTGATAGTTTATTTTTATAAATATGTGAGGGCATACAGGACTTTAGGTTTTAAGTTGCACGTGCATTGTCTAGAGCCCATTGTTCCATCTATACGGTCTTACTTGAGTGGAGTTGGGTATAAGAAATGGACCCGTGCTTATTTCGTTAGACGTCACTATAACGCGATGACATCAAATTTAGTTGAGACATAAATTCTAATCTGAAAAATGCTCGATCATTTCCCGTTGCCTGCCTTATAGAGTACATACGACAAAAGTTATAGTTATGGTTTTATGATCGGAGGACTGCTGCTACTTGTATGCTTACATGTTTAAACTAAGGAAGCAAAGAAGGATTTACGTGTTCAATTTGAGCTGGCCCGTACCATGGATGTGAGTTCTCTTCTGTTTTTATCTTAATGTTAAATTATTTCATTCATTAGTTATTATTAATTACTTATTTTTTAGGTATACATCATTGATGTTAATACATCTCAAGCTCTTGATGGAGAAGTTAAGTATGTTGTGAATATTACAAATAGGTGTTGAACTTGTAATATGTGGCAACTAGATCTATTACTTTGTTCTCATGCGTGCGCACTTACATGGAGAAATCTTTCACCATATCCATACACGTCCAAGTACTATACGAAGAGTGAGCTTGATTGTACATATGCAGCTTTTATGTATCATGTTGCCAATGAATGTGATTGGTTAGTCCTTGATTATATTAGAGATCAAAGGATTTTACCTCCGAGTGTTGGACGTTCTTCGGGTAGACCAAAAAAGAAAATGTATTTATCTTTTTTGGAGAATATATGTAGTACTTGTGGTGTATTAGGGCATAATAAGAAGATTTGTATAAATCTTGTTAAAGATTGTGAAAGATGTGTTGTGAAGAAGAAACGCTCGAGTTGATTAGGTTGATGGTTATATTTTCACTATCCTTATTTTGCATGAAATTTACTTTTCATATATTTTTCAATTTTCATATGAAACATATTAATGGCCATGAGAATTTTATGAATATGCTTGATCAACAATGTTTTAAGATATTTGATATATGTTCATAGTATATTATCATTTACTAATCTGTTTTGAATAAGGTTTTTCCAAATATTTGAATATTTACCCATAGTATAAATTTATTTATGTATATGTACATTGTCAAACAAGGCTATTTTTAAGGAATTGAATATATACTTATAGTACTTTGTCATTTACAGGAATTATGTTTTCATACATGTATATTCACTATTCAAACATAAACAGATAAATTTTAGAATGAACTTTCATATATTCTAAAACGATCAATTGTTTGAAATCCATCTAAAATTTCAGATTTAGTAACATATTTGCAGTTATCATCATATACCGCCTATTGATATAGCAACACCTAGGAGTAAGATCATTAAAAAAATGATAACATCATCTACCAAATTTACATCTATCAAATCTATCTGAATTTATTCAAGTTAAATACCCTAAGAAAATAATTCAAAAATTATACTAATATTCATTCATCAAATTCAGGAAAGGGTTATGATAACAAATTGAAGTTAGGAATGTCCAATTCAAACGGCATCACTGTTGCTGTTGCTGTTGCTTTTTTTGGAGCTGATGTGTTGTCTGTAGCTGATGTATTTTCCTTCAATGCTTATTGCGCTGATGCTTGTGTTTGTTTCTCCTTTCTTGCTAATTTCACTAGACGCTGTGACTTTTTTATGTTGGCCGCATTTACTGCTGCTTTGATTAGGCGTCTTTTCTTTTTGTTTTCCTGCAGTTTATTTATGTCAACATTAGTGTAGTTCTTAATAGTCAATAAATATATAATCTCATTTACAATTACCTTTGATTGTGATAGTTGAATTGTAGTCAAATTTTTTCAGCACATCTTGGTCCAACTTCTCCAGCATTTACATCCTTGTTTATAGTAGTTGTATCATCATCCATGGCAGCATTTCTAGCATTTTTATTAACCGTAGTCATAACATTATCCTTTCATTAATAAAAATGAAACATGATCAGCATGCTTAGTATTAAATTGATATTTTTGAAAATACACAAATAGTATGTAAACTTATTACATTTGCATACGATGTTTGTTGGGAAAGCATATTTAACAAAGTATGTATTTTGTTCATCTTTATATCCAAGCTCGCTATGGATAATATTCATTTCATGTTGCGCTCGCTCCAACTTGTCAATTTTCTTGACAATGACAATGATTGTTCTTTATTTTGATTTTTTTATTTTTTTCATTAGTAAACCAAATTAGCCACAATCTGATTCTTCGTAATCTTTTTTATTATCCACATTTTTCCTTTCAGAAGATTATCCATAAATGGCGCTTCTAATTCCAATTGTGTAAGTTCAACTGGTTCTATTATAAGTTGTTATGAAATCAAACACTAATTCAAAATAGGAAAATAGAAAATATTTAGTAATGACAATCATCATTTATACTACTACTTCATGAAACAATAAACATTTTTTTTTGTTTTTAAACTGCATATATACAAATCTAATAACTAATATATCACTGCAGTATACTCAAATCAAATTAATCACACAACATTAACATGAATTTCAATCATGTATACTTAAGATTAAATAATAAAATACTAATTCTTATATACTAAATGCAAGTGAAAACATAATTTACCTCTTCTGAGTCAAAAACCTTATTTTGTATTCTCTCCAGCTTAGTTGTTCGGCCCCCCTCCAGTTGCACATTCTTGGTATTCCATTTTCTGAGCATTGTGCAATGTTGATGATATATGATTCGTGTAGGGATCACCTCATACGCCCAAACAATCAAAACTAGTAGGAATCCTCCAAACCCGAATCCTTTTGCAGTAGGATTGTTGATAACAGCTTTCACATATCCGATTGTCATCTCATATGACAACCGTCCCCATAGATAATTCTAAAAAATCTCATCTATATCGACTGTTTTTAAATGATCGATGTCAATGCCGATAGATGATTATTTTGGTAAAAGGTGATTTTAAAAGCAATAAATCTTATGTGCAAAATTTATCACATGGGCTAACAAACAATAAATGACTATATGCTTAGATACTATAGGCACAACTACTTCAATTCACAGTACATAACTTGTCAAATATGGTTATTGTATATATATCAATAATATATTACGTTTATCCTCATACATACTTAGCAAAACAGATTCAAATAGAAATTAAATTAATACATAGATTCTATATCTAATTACTCACTGTTTAACACTAATTAAAACAGAAGATGAGAGAAGGCGCATACATCAACCAATTCAGATTTTTCATACAATTATCGTATATCTTAGAGAATCAAAAACAAATATT
Organism: Datisca glomerata; assembly: GCA_003255025.1. NCBI lineage: Eukaryota > Viridiplantae > Streptophyta > Magnoliopsida > Cucurbitales > Datiscaceae > Datisca > Datisca glomerata. The sequence goes on along the minus strand of QANY01000292.1, from coordinate 306,127 downwards.
CAAATGAAATTTGCATATATATGGTTATAACCTAATTGAAAGATATTAAGAACAACATAACATTAGATATATTCATAGAATTGGATGTATAACTATAGTATAATATCATTGACTTCTTTGTACATACTTTGTCATACCTGGTTATTTTTAGGAATTAGATTTATACCCATAGTATAATATGTTTTACTTAACTGCATATACACTTAGCAAAACAGATTCATTCAGAAATTAGACTAATACCTATAGTTAATATATATTTACTCACCTATTAAACACTAATTAAAACATATATCAACGGAGATTCGAATGAAAATTACACGGAAAGAAAATTACAGAGACTAAAATCACAAACAAAACTCTTTGTTCAACAAGAAAATGAGTTCTAATATACCCCATAAACACCTATCGGCCACCACCAAAGATATAGCAGAAAATTTGAACTGTATAAGCAAAGATTCGAACCGTGTATGGCAAAAATTTTGAACCAAAATTACACTCTATTGTTCCCTTAAAATGAAAATTATAAGCCATCTCTATTATTTTATACTCAACAATAACCCGCAGTTCAGAAGACAAAAACAAAATCACGTAGATTCAAAGTGATATGAAATTGCGCATTAAAACTTAACGTAATCGTGTTTTACATATATGAAATCAGAGGCGTGTAATAACACAGATTCAAAAGAAAATCAGACTCGTACCAAAGCAATTTTGAACTAATAACGGAGATTCAAACCGATGGCTTTGAAATGTACAAAAAGATATGAATACAGATTCAAATAAATTAAAACTGAAAATATAAGAGATTCAAGCCGTAAATATCACTTACAATTGGGATTCGTACAAGTTAAGCTTCAGATGGAAGATTTTGCGCTAGTGTTCTCCGTAGTCTCCAATCGCCGCTGCTCGAGAAGGGTTTTTTGTTTCTGTTGTTTTGTTAGGGTTTCGTGATTTATTGATTTTAAGTTTTATTAGTACTGAGAGCAGATGTGTCTATTCACTATATTTTTGTAGGTTTAAAAATACAAACTATATTATTTTGACTATTTGTGTAAAATATAGAACTTGTTGACCATTTTTTTATTTTTCTATTATGGTCTATTTTCCTAAAAAAGTCTATCTTTTATAAAAGAAATTCAGGCCCGGTTACTTTTAATCGATTAAACTTTTGGATAGTTGTACTAATGTAGCCACCAATCGACTACCATCATATATAGCAGTATTGAAATGACCCTGAATTATAGAATGTGTATTAATTCATAGAACTTTGAGTTTGTAATTAAAAACACACTAAATTTTAAAAATATACCATAAGTATATTAATTATACAACATAAATATTTTAAAATGCCCGCAAAGTTTGAAAACACAATGTAAATATAATATATATTACAAGTATAATATGTATTGTAAATATAATTTATATTATAAAAATGATATATTGGGTATATCAAATGTACAATATGTGTGGTATATATGGTATATATCACATATATAATCGGAAACTGGCGTAAATTTTGAATTCTGCGAATTTTGTAAAAGTCATATTTATATTTTTTAATGCTAGCTTTGGACCAATTTTATGTTTTGAATATTTATGACCGTTTTTTATGACTTTTTTAAATAAAATCTATTTATCAACGTTACGTTTTTAAAATTGACAAGCTTAAGCTTGACGATTGGAAAGATAGATGCAAATCATTAATCAAACTTCTTTTGATATGGTCATGATAAAATGAGAGTTTTATTGTTAGTTATGTAAGTGTTAGATGTCAATCCAATATCAATTGGTGTTAGGTGGAGTTACCCAATAGATATATAAGCACAATCAGTTCTTCACTCACAGTCGATATGAGATAACATCCCCACTTATGCGGAGTGTGCCATGAGCTGGGTAGGCATAGAAAGAGACAGACAGAGACCAGACTCGATGCAAGACAAAACCTAGTCATGATACCATATCAGATTTTAACCTAAAACTAATTAATGTTAGATGAAGTGACCCAACAAGTATATAAACACAAAACTAATTAATATTTGATGAAGTGACCCAACAAGTATATAAACACAGTTAAATTATCACCACAAAATCGATGTGGGATAACATCCCTTAATATTTTAAATGACAAAATCAATATAAATGGCACGTGTTTTATCATATAATCAAATATATGGCCATAAACTAAATAAATTGCGAAGATGGCCGGTTTTCTTGAGTAAAATTTTTTAAAAAGTTCAATATTCCCCTTTTAACCCTTTTAAACGCCTCAAATCAGTTTCAGCAAAAATAATCAATGCTTAGGTCGTTCCCATCTCTCTCAGATGCAAATATTCTTCCTCTCTCTCTAAGATGCTTAGTTAGTTCGTTAGTTGGAGCATACAATTCATACATCGCTGAATTCTGCGTCATCAATTTTGGTTTTCAAGATTTCATCATCAACGTCAGAGCTTCGCACAAACTGGCGAACCCGATTTCGTTCGACGAGCTCGATTTCGTTCAACACTGAGCTTGAAACTCCCCTCTTACGTTTTAGGTTCCCCTGTTCATATTATTGCGGCCTTTGTTCATGCTAGTTGCGGTCGCGTTTAGGGCTGTTACTCAAGCAAGGAGTTCAGGATTGATTCGAGGGCTTGGTCTCTAGGGTTTGGGATTGATTTCGCTCAATCGATGCGATTTAGTTTGATTGAGTACGATGTGTTATACAGAGGTTCAGATTCGCAAGCTCCAACGGTTCAATTAGGAATGGTTGGTTTGGGTAACCATCCCCCCGCTACTGATTGATTACATTATTTCCTTAATGTCTGCTCTCTCTCTCTCTCTCTCTCTCTCTCTCTCTCTCTCTCTCTCTCTCTCTCTTTGTGTGTGTATCTGTCCTCCCTATTCCTCTGTTTTCTTTTGACAATTAGTATGTCTTGCTTAATCCAAATTTGTTGCTGCATCGACTAGTTGCATGTTCTATTAAATTTTTTATTTACCATATGATCAAACTTGATTTCGTCTATTGTTTATAGTGATAGTATTACTTGATAATTCGAAGTTCAGAAGCTGATCTTAGTCTAGCTTCGATCTGATTGAAGCCATGGGGTGTGTGAGGTGGTTCAGATGTCGTCTACTTGGTTTTAGTTGATTAGTGACAAGTCATAAATTTGTAATGTCTTACTTTAAGTGTGAATGGTTGATTAGTGACAAGTCATACATTTATAATGTGTAAATAATTTATTTATTGTACAGCGATAATCTTCTTATTATCATTACGTCTCGAAAACTGGTGCTAATTGTTATGCTCACTGTCCTCAATAACCATGCACTAATTATATATTTTGTTCCTAAAACTTGCTTAATAAAGAAATGAAAAAAACAAATTAAAATGCTTTTAAACTTCAGAATATTCATTCTTTCTTGCATGATGTAAACATTTTTTATCTACTACAATGTATGTCAATTACATACAATATTTAAACCTATTTAACAAGTGACGTTTAAAAACATTACGTACTTGTTGAACTATTACATAAATTGATTACTTAACAAAACTAAATTAGTTACTAAAATTAAGTAGGTGCTTTTTTGAGGTGTAATTAAATTGCTTAAATTAAGTGGGGTCACTTTTATATGGCTAATTAACAACAAAAAAAGAAAAATTAGGGAAATAAGTCAGTTTAGGTTTTACTTTTGTATATGTCCCTTATTTTTTTATTTTGCAGATATGGCTTATTTGGATTGGAGATAATTTAGTTAGTTAAAATTCTATATTTAATTTACTTATATGTCTTTATTATAATTGATTGTTTCTTTTAGGTTTTATCGTTTTCTTCTTTATTTTTCCATAGCTCCCCTTTCTCTTCTTCGCGGTTCTTTCATTTTGTTGTATTTTTTACAGATTTCAATCAAAATTGAAGATTCTGATCTTTTTCGATTTGCATCTTCTTCTTCGATTCATTTGTAACATAAAATAGCAGGATATTTTTTGGTTGTTATTTATTTCGTTTCGCGACCAAAATTGTTTGATTTGAGTTTCTCTTTTACAACATTGTTGTAAAATGGTTCAAGAGTATCGGTTTGCATATCATATCTAATTTTAGATTTTAGGAATTTTAGGTTTCATTAATGTTTTTTATAATTTTCTGTTATAGACAGTGATAGGAGTATAAATTTTCATTTTCTGCAATTTTTGTTCTCTACAGATTTTGTGTGTATACTGTTTTATGTAGATTTTTGTAATTAACGGCATACAGTATATAGCTATTTACTATAACATATAGTTATAGACGATATTTTTATTTACATACTGGTAGTATATTTTTATATACTCATAGTATATTATTATGTACAACATGGATTGACTTTTTATTATAACTATGTTCTTATAGTATATATTTATCTACTTATAGTTTCTATGACAATTATGATGGATATAGTTGATACGATGATAGATAGTAAACTTGTGATGATATATATGAATTTTGTAATTAATGATATTCTTTTATGATTATGAGTATAGACTGAAATGATTTTACAGACTTATACTGATTTCACGATGATGTGTATAGTATTTTATAAATATTTTTTATGAAATATCTACTGTATATAATTTTCAATGAACGACACTATTTTATGATTAAATGATTTGAGAATTTATACTAACTTTATAATGATTCATATAAAGCTTTTATCTTTTTAAAATGTGTGATTTTTATGATACTTGAAGCATGGTTTCTACATATACTTGATACTATAGTATGCGTATATAAATATATAATATTGAAAGTTTTAATATTGCTTATAAACTTGGCATTGGACATTCTCATTGACATAATAAACTTGACTTCAATTTCTCCCTTCATCTACCTGCATCATAAAGACAAACTATGGATTATTAATCATATTATAGTAGAACATAAGAAATAAAAATAACAATCAATATGTTACGATAACATACAAAATAGTATGTAGTTATATAATATATAACTATGTACTCAGAGTATAAAGTAATATACTACGTAATCAATCCTAAGTACGGGAAATTTATAAAATGTAGAAAATACACTGGTTTACCTCCAGAAAACAGAGCAAAATAGAGGGACAAACTGTTCACTTGTAAAATAAGTATATTAAGTGAGTTTCATTAAAAAAAACTCAAATAAACACAAAAAACTCATAACAATAACATATCTCAAAAAAATCAGACATGAACTTTAGATTAAGCCCAAATCACAAGTACAAAAAACTTACCGTTAGTTTTGACATTCGCGATTTTTTGTATTTTGTGAATCTCGTATATATTGTGATGATTTTCTCTTAGCTTTTGTAGCGGACAGGTCATTTCGAAGGGTTTCGTCAAATCATCGCGTGAGAGAACTTGGGGCTAGGGTTCCTTCTTTGTGTGTTTTCGCAGATTTGTTACGCGAGCGAAGACGGATGCCATTTGTTTGTGAGGGCATTTTCGTCAATTCACTATTTTTGTTAGGTTTTTAATGATGAGTCACTATAAAATTTGATCATTTGTGTAATTTATTAATTTTTTTTGTCATTCGCTTCTTTATTTTCTTATAATGAGTTATTTTCTTAATTGAGTCAAAAAATTTGAGGGCATATATGAATATTGTTCACATTTTTACTAATGAGAACAACTTGGCTTCCCGAGAAATCAATAGTTGGGCATTTTAAGAAGCTTGGGTTTTGGGCAGCTACAAAAATGAGAGTTATTAATAAAAAATCCATTTAAAAACTCTTACCAAAAATAAAAACTTATTTAGATTAACCTTTGCTTTCAAAAGTTTATTTTGAAGAGTTTCCAGACACTACCTTCTTCTCCAAACCCACTCTGGGCATACCCGATATCAAAGCTAAAATGTCATGGTGTAATTAATTTTATTACTAAGTGTAAATGATTTAGTTATTGAATGAGTTCACCTAAAATTGAAAAACAAATTTATCAAATCAGATTCATGAGGAAATGAGGAAATGATGAGAAATTCATTGATGTTGGAGTCATTGATAGATACAATATCAAATGATTCAATACATTCGAGAAAGAAAAAGAGACAGAGAAAAGAAATAACTCCCAGAATCAAAAATCAGCTCTTTGTTTCATTATATCAACACAATTCTCCGAATCTTAATCAACATGTATAATATTCCAATCCATCAATACGTTCAAGTTGCAACTATCAATATTAAAACCCCAAAATCAGAATCATCTCCGCCAACAACCATTAAAAACCTAAACGAGAAAAATTCAAACTAACACTAAATCTCAAACTAAATGTGGCGGTGAAAACAAAAGAAATTCGAAATAAGAAACCAAAACCGTGCACCAACAAGAATTCAGTGACCCAAGTTGTAGGGCGGCAACATCCCAGGCGATTTTCACTAGCAGGTGATGTCCATGTCGTCTTCGATTTCTTTGCTGTCATCATAGGGTGGGCGATGTCTTTATTGTCGTCAACGTAGATACAATGAGATTATATATAACTGAACCGATGTGAATTAATATATTTATCAACGTGCCGTTTATCATAAAGATTTAAAACAGAATAATTCAATGATCACGTGTAGATCAGTATGAATCCTAAGTAGTCATGAACTCATACGCATATCTACTGGATCTTTTGATTCACTCGTTAAGATTTGTTTGGAAACTAAGTTAGTGACTTTTATTTTGGAGATTTAGTGATATGGATTACTGTGAACATGATCTTATAAGATTTGAAATCTAAGTTTTCCTAACATATCGTATATTGGTTCTCTTAAGTGTTAATTTTGGAACTAAATGATTATTGAGCTCAAATTTATAATAAGCTTATAAATTAGTCATTGATGATACTTAAGGATGAAGTGGTAATTAGAAATGTAAAACAGTAATTTTGACAAGTTCTAATTAACGAACCAATAATTGGAGGACAGAACTACGTGAAATGATTATATCAGTGGACTACATGAGAATACTCTATAAATACAATCTGTAATCTCAAAAAGTACAATTTCATATTTATAGTGGAGTAATAATAGAATTAATAAATAAGATAATTTAATTAAAGAGTTTAATTAATAATCTAGTTTGTTAGAACTTAGGATTATAGGTCCGTGATCTCCAAGTCACGTCTATACTACGCAGTTTATGGTGTGAATATTTCGGGACATAATAAAATGACTTACTCATAAAATAATTTTTATTATGGCCGGCAGCAAGCACAGACTGGCAGCAAGGAGTCAACTGAATGACCAAAGCATCGGTTGCTTCCACTTGTGGCCTTCTTCGACCGCCTTGACGCCTTAATATCAAGGAACCCCCCTCTCTTCTTCTCTTCATGTATGTGGGCTGCCTGCCCCGTCCCGAATAGACGAACAGGAAGAAGCTGAAGAAAGGCGCGAGAGAGAGAGTTGAGTATCAACTCACCTCCCCTCTTCCACAATTAGGTAAAGACCGGGGGGGCCGGAAACCCCAACGGGAAACCTTTCACCGCGCCACACGATTCTTTCACGAAGCGCTCTCTCAGACGTTTCCACTCCTGCCCCCGCAAGCAAAGAGGTTTCATTCAAGATAGCAGGTGACCAAGTGCAAGTGAACAGCCCCGAGCAAATCNAATTATGAATTAATTAATTGAATTATTTATATATATTAATATATTTTTTAGAATTAGTATATATACATAAATAACTATTGATTTTTTTAATTATCGATAATTGAGACAAAATATCTAATTTATGAAATTAGATAATTAAATTATTATTAGATAATAATTTGGATCAACTATATCTGTTATTTATGTACTAACATAGAATTTAGTTGATAAGGATAATCAGATATGTTAATTTTGAATTAACTAATATCTAAATATTAATTTGATTAAAATAAATATTTAATACACAACAATTATCACGTGTCATCACTGATTGGGTATTAGAGATTGGCGTGGACTACTCTAGTGCCACGTGGCACTACAGTAGTGGGTGCGCAACACTATAGTGCCACACGAAATTACTGTTCATGACGGAAAATTTACTATTTACAGAAAATTTACTGTTCCTGTCAGAAAACACTGCTCCCGTGGCGGTGGCCAAAGGCGGGCAGTGATGGAGGGCAATAAGAGAATTCTGTCGTCGGTGGCAGCTATTATCACTTTTAAGAAAGTTTCGTACAAACTCTGATACTAACCAATACTATCACCATAGGGTTTGATGATAACCCTCAATTATCTTTTTAAATTTTGAAATTAATGTAATTTTTAATTTATGAAAAATAGAAATTAATAGGTTGATTGTATTTGATCCAAGTTTGACCAAATCAAATAAAGTGTTTATTTGATTAAGTTAAAGTCAACTATTTTAAAAAGATAATTATAAAAATTAATCTTAATTAAGAAAATTTTATTTTCTTAATGAAATATAATTTTGTTCAAAACTTGAAAATTATGAAGATGGACAGTAGGAGGAGAATGTAATATTTGAGAAATATGTATTCTTGAAGTCAACTTTATAATTTTATATTTTATTTCAAGGGTTGTGATTTAGAAATACTCAATAGTCACTCGGTCCATATTATTTTATTTTTAATTTTTAAATGATTATTTTAATTATTATGTTTGATAACATGTCCATGCATTGGTCGATCACATGTCATATATGAAAATCTCACATTGTTTTATTTAATCATGCATCTCATCTGTAAAAATATGAATTATTATGATTGTCCTAATATGTTTATTATATGTATTATTTTATGAAATCAATTGCATGTAAATTGCTAGGTTTTAATTAGTTAAAACTTGGTAATCACAACACACTAAGTACTATAGTAGCCTTTAGGATAACCTACTTTGGTAAAAAGAGTTTTATTAAAGTTTGTTGAATATAATTAATCAGTTAATCTAAGTTCACCTAATCATGACTTTGGTGCTTTAGAAAGTTAAATGAAGTTAGACCAATGAGATTGGCATAACTGATTATTAAATATTCATAGAGTTATTATTTTAACTAGTAATTAATTTGAAATTAATTAATTAGTTAAAAATGAAAACACATAACCTTAAAATAGTGAGTGAGAGAAGGTTGACATGTCAATATAATATATGGTCTTCATCACTCGCATAAGACCGTGATATGTAGTAAATGTCTCGAGATGGCTTTGTTTTCATCCTCCTAAGGAAGGTTTCGAGTTGTACTAATACAAAGGTTGGACTTCTTAAGAAGATAGGAGAAAGTGATGTAGTATAGTTTTGACCGACCCTAAGGCGGCATATTCTAAATGAAGTAATGAAATCTGAAATGATGGGTTACACTCACAAAGTCACAATTAAGTTTTCATGTTGATAGTTGTGACTTAACTGAACAAGTAACATCGTATTATTCAAAAAGAAAATATGAGATATTTTAAGTTTTAATTAATAAGGATAAGAATATATCATAGACAGTCTAAGGTTAATCGACTGACCCTAAGACAATACATTAATCGTTGAGTTATTTTATCGTGATTAGTAAATGTGAAATTTGTATGTTTTATTTTATCGTGATTAATCGTTGGGTTAATTTGTATGTTTTAAATTTCAGTTATCATTATTATGTTTACCATGGACAAACTTGTTACTTCTTTACTCGCTCTTGAGAAATTGACGGATGATAATTTTGTACAATGAAAATCCAACTCGAACATGTTTCCAGTTTATGAGTATAATGAATATATTCTTGCTGAAAAAAGTTCTGTTTGACCTGCAATCAATACTTGGATTATTGACGCAGGGGCTACCATTGGGGGCAAGGTAAATGTTACTGAGCAAAACCCTTCTCCTTCTATTGTTAGTAGTAACAAAAGGAACAAGAAGAATTGTAAGGACAAAAGCAAGAATAATAATGTAAAGAAGGCCAAAAGGTCAGCTGAAGGCGAGAAGAACAATATTGATAGGAAAATGTTTTCATTGTGAGGTTGAAGGTCATTGGAAGAGAAACTGTAACAAGTATTTCTCTAAGTTGAAAAAGAAATATAAATATGATTTACTTGTTCTTGAAGTTTGTTTAGTGGAATATGATTTGTCATCCTAAATACTTGATTTAAGACCACTAACCATGTTTGTTCTTCTTTGCAGATGCTTGATTCGTCAAGGGAGCTGGCTGATGGTGAAGTCATTTTGAAAGTTTGACAGTGATGCACTCGTGTCAGCTAAAGCATTAGGGACAATCCGTTTACTTTTCAGATATAATTATTTAGTTTTGAACGATGTTTATTATATTCTTGGATTTTTGAGAAATTTGATTTCTCTTTCATTTTTGTAAGAACAGTTATTCAAAGCTTTTTTAATTAATAAAGAGTTTATTATTTCTAAGAATGGATTCAATATTTGTCATGCAAAAGTAATAAACAGACTGTATATACTTAAATCGACTGAATGCACATTAAATAATTCTGAATTATTTAAAGTAGCAAAACCTAAGAATAACAAATGATATAGAGTTTCTCAAGAAGATGATAACACATATCTTTGGCATCATAGATTGAGACATATTAATCTAGATAGGTTAAACAGGTTAACAAAGCATGGTGCTTTGAGAAATCTTAAAGTTGAAATCTTCATATTTGTAAATCATGTCTAGATAGTAATATGATCAATAGACATTTCACAGGAAAGGGTGAAAGAGTCAATGAACCACTTGAAGTAGTACATAGTGATGTATGTGAACCGATCAATTTACAAGCTAGAGGTGGGTATGAGTATTTCGTCACTTTTATTGACGATTACTCAAAATATGGTTATACTTACCGAATGCAAAGAAAGTCTGAAACTTTTTGAAAGTTTAAATACTTCAAAGTTGAAACTGAAAAGTATATAGGTAAATCGTTGAAAAATCTTCGATCTGATCGAGGGGGTGAATACTTGGATTTAGAATTCAAGGATTATTTGCTGGAGTGTGGAATCGTATCCTCTCTCACAACACCTGGAACACCATAGCAAAATGGTGTTGTAGAGAGGAGAAACTGAACTTTATTGGATACAGTGAGGTCGATGTTAAGCTACTCATCACTGTCACTTATATTTTGGGGATATGCATTACACATGACAACTTACATTTTGAATGTAGTGCCCTCTAAGTCTGTAAGCAATATGCCTTTAGTGTTATGGAATGGACCAAACCTAGTTTGCATCAATTTTGTATATGAGGGTGTCCACTCACGTTTTTAGACCCAAGACTTGAATGTTAGACTCGAGGTCTGAGATATTTATATTCGCAGGCTATGCTCCAGAGACTAGAGGTGAGTACCTTTATAGTCACAAAAATCAAAAGGTGTTTGTGTCAACAAATGCAACCTTCCTTGAGCATGGCTATATGTAAAACTCTAAACCTCGTAGATAGTTCGCAAGGAATTACGGCTGATGAGATCAGACCACCTTCAATTTCTATTGGTAAATGACAAACCAGAGAAATTACAGTTCTTGCAAAGGAAACCCTGATGCAACGACGTAGTAGGAGGGTTGTGAGACAACCAGTTCGCTATGAACTAGAAGCATATGTGCTAGTGTCAGACACCGATAATGATGATCCATAATCTTATGAAGAAGCAATGGATGATCCTGAAAAAGGAGAAATGGTAAGATGCCATGAACCAAGAAATGAAATCTATGTATTCCAATTCCGTCTGGTAACTTGTAGATCCACCTGAAGATGTCAGGCTCATTGGATGTAAATAGATCTTCAAGAAGAAAAGAGGTGCAGATGAAAAAGTAGAGACTTTCAAGGTATGGTTAGTAGCCAATGGCTATACACAAAGGGAGAGAGTCGATTATTAAGAGTCATTCTCCCTTATGGCTATGCTCAAATCCATTCGCATAATTTTATCCATAGTCGCTAGTTTTGACTATGAGATATGACAAATGAACGTCAAGACAACTTTTCTGAATGACTCTCTTGAAGAAAGAATTTATATTATGTAACCAGAAGGATTCATACAAAATGGGTAAGATCAGAAAGCATGCAAGTTGCTTAAATCCATTTATGGATTAAAGCAAGCATCTAGATATTGAAATCTTACATTTGATGAGATTATAAAGTCTTATGGCTTCGAGAAAAATGTTGACGAAGCCTGTGTTTATAAATATATCAAAGATAATATAGTAGTTTTCTTATTTCTATATATTGATGGTATTCTACTAATTGGAAATTATGTAGAAACTTTGTCGAATGTAAAGAAATTGTTAGCTGAGAAATTTCAAATGAAAATTTGGGAGAGACGAGCTATGTTCTAAGCATCCAAATAGTAAGTGATAGAAAGAACATATTTTTAGCACTTTCTCAGGCTATTGATAGGGTGCTGGAGAATTTTCTCTATGGAGAATTTTCTCTATGGAAAATTCCAAGAAATATCAACTACCAACCATATATGAAATTGTTCTCTCCAAGGAATAATGTCCTAAGACACCTTAGGAGGAAGATGATATGATAAAGGTTTCATATGCTTCGATAGTTGGAAGCCTCATGTATGTCATGTTGTGTATGAGATCGAACATCTATTATATAGTGAGAATTGTCAGTCGTTATCAATCAAATCCAGGTTTGGAACACTGCATTACAGTAAAGCATATTCTCAAGCATCTTAGGAGAACGAGAAATTATATGCTTGTTTATTCTGTGGAGACTTGAACCACACTAGATATACTGATTAAGAATTAGATGTGGATAGTAGAAAGTCGACGTCTGGGTCATACAATTAGGTGATCTAAATGTTATAAAGATAACGTTGGACCAGAATCTGGCTCTGACTGTTATGTAGATAACGTTGGATCAGAACCTAGCTGACTCATTTACCAAGACACTTCCTACGAAGTTGTTTGATGGTCATATGCGTAACATGAGATTAAAGAGATATGCCATATTTGCTTTAGGGAAAGTGAGAGATTATTAGGGGCAATACCCTAAAAGCACGTGTAAGACTTTTTGATATAAATTTTAATGAACATTACATTTTTCTTATAATTATTCTTATAATTATTGTTGAATAATTTATATAAATATCTGAAAATTTCATATTTATAATGAATGGTTGCTAATACGATTCACTAAGCATTATGGATGCCTATGATCTAAATCCAGACCATTGATATGGATAGACATCTTAGTGAATGTACTTTATATAATGAGATTACATATGACAAGACCGATGTGAATTAATATATTTATCAACATGCCGTTTATTATAAAGATTAATACACATCAATTCAATGATCATATGTAGATCAGTCTGAATTCTAAGTAGTAATGAGCTCTTATGTATGTCTACTGGATCTTTTGATTCACTCGTTAAAGTTTGTTTGGAAAACAGGCTAGTGACTTTTATTTTGGGGATTCAGTGATATGGATGGCTGAGAACATGATCTTACAAGATTTGGAATCCAAGTTTTTCTAACGGATCGTATATTGGTTTTCTTAAATGTTAATTCTTGAGCTGAATGCTTATTGAGCTCAAATTTATAATAAGATTATAAATTAGTCATTCACTAGTGGATTAATGATACTTAATAATCAAGAGGTAATTATAAGGGTAAAACGATAATTTTTTTTCAATTATAATTTACGAACCAATAATTGGATGACAGAACTACGTGAAATGATTATATCAGTGGACTACATAACAATACTCTGTAAATACAATCTGTAATCTCTAAGAGTGCAATTCCATATTTATAGTAGAGTAATAATAAAATTAATAAATAAGATTATTTAATTAAAGAGTTTAATTAATAATCTAATTTATTGGAGCTTAGGATTATAGGTTCATGGTCCCCAAGTCAACTCTATACTATGCAGTCTATGGTATGAATATTTCAGGACATGAAAAAATGACTTACTTGCAAAAAAAAATTATTCTCGGGCAAGTACATAATTATGAGATAAATATGTGTCATTAATTAATTAATTGAATTATTTATATATATTAATATGTTTTTAGGAATTAATATATATATATATATATATATAATTATCGATTTTTTTAATTATCGATAAGTGAGACAAAATATATAATTTATAAAATTAGATAATTAAACTACTATTAGATAATAATTTGGATCAACTAAATCTGTTATTTATGAAATAACAGATAATTTAATTGGTGGAGATAATCATATACGTTGATTTTGAATTAACTAATATCTAGAAATTTAATTTGATTAAAATAAATATCTAATGTGTAGTAATTATCACGTGCCAATCATTGATTGAGTGTCAAAGTTTGGCTTGGTCTACTGTAGTGGCACTACGGTAGTGAGTGTGCGATACTGCAGTTGTGCATAATAGCAGTAGATCCCATTGCTATTGGTAATTTTATAGTTAAATATTATTTCAATTATTCCTAAATATCTGATACGCCATTATCAAGAAAAATGTACAAATAATGGCCTAAGATATTCAATAGTTCAATCAATTGAATGAGTTGAATCAGTTCATCAGTCATCAGTCAGGCGTTGTGAGAAGAACAGAAATCTCAAAAAAGTGCTTTTTCTACGATTAAGAGTTAATCAAATTCTCTAAAATGATCGGTGAGTGAATGACAAGTGTATATTGAGGCCAACGCGTGAAATGTAACTACAGTTGCTTGGTTCATTCTTACTGAGAGGACAACGCGTCTAAAGCTTACTGAAGATGTCATGACAACAGATAAACACAACGAGCCTTATTATCTTACCAAGCTATATACCTCTTATTCATTTTCAAGACAATAAGAGTTCATCCAAATCTGAATGCTTGAGTGATAATTATATATAAATATTCACGGTGAGTCTAACTGAGACGGGTGGACCCAACGAGTATATTATGAAGAGTGATGTATGGATAATTTTCTTTTTAGAACTATTTCAATTGTTTCATAAAGCAAATTAAAATAGTTTGTAAATTAAGATTGTTACTTAATTAGTTAATTCAATTATGAGATAATTGCAACAATTTACCAAACGACCCTTAGAACCGATCGTGGTAAGCCGCTGATGCATATATCAGTCAATCAGATGGCAATCTTCTCATCCTTTGAGGCGGAGACACCTAGAGGACACAATCGGTTTGAACAACGGTGCCGCATTCTGACCCCTCTATCGTGGATAAAGCTAAAAAACCAAAAAAAGAAAAGAAAAAATAATAACAAAAAGAAAGCTTAAATCGGAAGCCAATTTTAACCTTCGTTCGTTTTCCTTCAAACCTTCTAGTTCTCTGAGAGAGAGAGGGGGGGATTGTGTGAGAGAAAGAGAGATTCGAGGGATCAATGCTCTCTTCTTCTCTCTTATCATGAGTTCCTCTGCCATGACGGTGAAGAATAGGTAAATACACTTCTTCATTTTCATTTTCTTCTTAGTTTTGAGTTTTCTCCTGATCTTTCCTTCCCCATATGATTTGTCTCCTATGATTTTACCGAAGGATCTTTGATCTTTTGGCTATGTGTTTTTGCTCAAATTTGATTTCTTATTATGTGACTGCACAAAAAAGCTTCTGTTTTTTAATTTCTTTTTGTGATCATCCGTTGGTTAAAGAGTTTTGGATGTAAAGTCATCTATTTGAATTTTATGGCTATGGTACTTGCTAATTAAATGAGTAATAATTAAGGGAGCTTTTATTTTGCTGGAGGATAAACTTGAAATTAGAGTGGTCCAGATAGGAAAGTGATTGGATTCAAGTTGGCTGTTATTCATAGCCAATCCGGACGTGTTCATGGGAAATTGGTGTTGGGTAATTGCTCAACTTCTTCGTAAGGGTTTTGGTTTCTTAAACATTTCTTTCTATCTCTTAAACATTTCTTTCTATCTTTATTTAGTCATGCAAGACCTTTGACTTAAGGTTGAAAATTATCTTGAGTATGAACATCACACCAGATAATGCGATGGATGTGAAATCAGTAATAATCCTCCAAAGGACTCCGATTTTCATTTTGCTTCATCACTCTTTTGTCTTTTCACTATCGAAGGTTGATTTCTGCTCGTTCGTCATGCTTGATACTTGTCTGCTCATTGTTGTTTGATAGTTTTGTTTGTTAATAATTTATTTCGGTCAATGGTCTTATTATAGAGTTCTTTAATAACTTATCAAGACTGGATGCGTATATACGTGAAGTATCTATTAGGTGTAAATGTTATTTTAAGTTGAAGATATTATTAATAGTTGATGCAGCTGTATATTTTTGTGGTATAATTACGTACTTGTAGAGGACAACTGAAACATGGTGTTTGCTTTTGTTTTTTAGTACATGTATTTATCTGAATCTATGTTAAAAAGCACTTAACCCTCTATCGTTTGCTATTTATTTACTAAGTTTCTTTTTTGTCAGGGACTTTTTTAAGCACAATATGCTGCCAATCTTGTCAATAGATACATTTGATGTTTGGATCTAGAATCAAAGTGCTCTTTGGGGTATACAGTTGGTAAAAATATAGCAGATGATGTTGTTTCTGTAGTTTCCTTCGGCTTGCATTGCCAGGATGTTGAATTTTGCTTCCAGTTCCATGGCTGGAAGTATTGGACTGAAAAACGACTCTATGAAGCCATCTCATGTTACTTCTGAGTGCTCTGATGATGAGGCGTCTTCGGTTCTTGGTAGGGAGGAAGGGCTAGAGTGTCCAATATGTTGGGAATTCTTTAACATAGTAGAAAATGTACCCTACGTTTTATGGTGTGGTCATACTCTTTGTAAAAATTGCATATTGGGTTTGCAATGGGCTGTTGTTAAATGTCCCACCTTACCAGTTCAGCTTCCACTCTTTATCTCCTGCCCATGGTGCAATCTCTTATCTTTCCGCCTGGTTTATAGGGGAAATCTCAAATTCCCCAGGAAGAATTACTTTCTTTTGTGGATGGTTGAGAGCATGAATGGTGATAGAGGAAAGTCTCATTCTATCTTTGCTGGGGATCATCAACCGGTCTGGCCCAAAGATGGCAATACATTGATCGGGAGTATGCTCAGGAACAGATCGAATATCCACCATTCTGAGGGACAAAGACTTAACCATGATCACGGCCGCATCAGTAATTCTTATCTCAGTCTGGAGAGAGTAAATTCCTCGCTAAGGAAATCTCTTGCTTTTTTTGTTCATTTGACTGCTAAATTTCCGTTGGTTGTTATTTTCCTTCTGATCGTCTTATACGCAATACCTGCAAGCGCAGCCATTCTGGCCCTGTACATACTTGTCACCGTTGTATTTGCACTTCCATCATTTCTCATATTGTACTTTGCATATCCTAGTTTGGATTGGCTGGTAAGAGAGATCATCACTTAATATGTTTGAAGCTTCCTGCTTTACTACTGAGGGCTTTGAACAGAAGTTTGATGGTAACTGATCCTCATCAGCTTCTTAATTTGATGACATCTCTGAATGCTAAGGCCATAACAGTCATTAGAAATTTATCTTTGGAAGTTCTTGTTTGTAATTGTCTCATTCTTCTCATACAATGAAACTGTTACTATGTGTCTATTTAAAACTTTATGTGATGTAAAATTACAATTCATAAACGTTTTGGTCGACTTCTGTATAAATTCAAGCTCTGGTTCACAAGAAGGCTGATATTGTGATGAATATAACACTGCTTATAATTCTTGCTGTTTCTATTTGGCGGTGGATTTGCAATTGTTGTGTAGGGAGATATGGATACGTAATTGAGTCTTATGATTGCGGGTTTTTAATTGATCTCGGTGAGCAGCAGGGTTCTGTATCATCTGCAACCTCTTGATCATTCCCTGTGAGAAGGAAGTAAATTTTTCCTGAGAAATTCCATCTCCCTCCNTCCCTCCCCCTCCCTCCCTCCCTCCTATTTTCAACATCACTATGAAGACTCGATCAAATCTTGAAGTACGCTTTATCCAAAGGATTACGTGTTACGGATTACGTTGTAACACTTTAAATTTCATCTATGGACCTATTTATGTTTGTAATAATTCATCTACATTCATTGATTCCATCTTCACAGTTTTTTCAGTCAAATATTTAACATTTCAGTTTTTCTTTTTAGCAAAACAGAAGAAGGGAACAAATAATATTTCAGCTTTTAAATCATCGACTGCGAAAACATATTATTGGGTTGATTCAGATAATTAAATCTTTTGCTGGAAAGTTCTATTTAATTTTCCTACTTGTTTTCTTTTACTATTTTTTTATGGTTTTGCTTTTCTGCCATCCACAGACCACAATAAATCTCAAAAAATTTAAAATTCCATGTAGGACAATCCAACATAGATCCTCCACGTGTCAGAAGTTCAACCTGGAATTAGCTACTCTGCCTCTATGTAGCTACCATCGCTAGAGTTCGTCCATGGCAAAGAACTAAGCAGGCTTCACAAAGATGGTGGCAGCCATTGCCGTTTCTTCCCCCAAATCTGCCATTTTTGTGCAAAATCCAATCTTTCTCAGAGACCCAACTTCTTGCTTTCTCGGTGGCTCCTTGAAGGATCTTTATTTTCAGCTTAAACCCAGAAAGAAGGTCGATCCCATTGGTTTGGTGGTTGCTTCAGCTAGCACCCCCACAACTGCAACCAGCGATGGAAAAAATGGCAGCGACAGATTCTACTTCAATATCACTGGTTTCCCTTTCCCTCTTGGTCCTTTTCTCAATAGGCGTACTACACGGACTGAGGTTAAATTGTCTACTTTTCATTTACACGAAATTTGGATAATACTTTCCCCCCCTTATTTTATTATGGAATATGTGAATTTTGGATATTAAGGAGTGGATTCTTGGATTGTCCGTTGAGTAATCAGATAGAAGGGTTTTCTTCAATTTACTAACATGGCAAATTCCTTAATTTGCATAGTCTTTAAGTTCGGTAAATTTATTAACATGGCAAATGACTCGTTACTCTGCTAATAGAGCCTAAGATGAATTGCTTACCTTCACTGTTCTGTCCTTTTTAGTCACACCATGCACTTAAGAGTGCATATCTGGAGGACTTATAAGTTATAACTATAAGTTACCATCAACTGATGTGAGAAAGGACCTACCTTTCTTTTCTTCGTTTAATAGGGAAAAGAAGAAAATATAGTCAACCTTCAGTACTTGACTTCCGTCGGCTCGGGTCATCCGCTCATCGCTGCTTTTAACAGTCACCCCTTCCATAAGTTGTCAGTAACTAAAGTGTTTATAATGGTTTTGTATGTTCAAACCCAAAGGGAGATTGCATGCATTTTAATTGTGTTACAAAATAAATGGTATTGCCTAATTGTCTATTTGGGTTGTTGTACAAAGATTTTGTATTCTCACCTGAATGTTGAAGCATTTAAATGCCAGAATTTCTGTTATAGAATGTTTTAATTCTATTTATAAGTTGAGCATCGTTGCATTTTGTGTCAATATAGAAAAAAAAATTTCTCTAGGTGCCTATATTTTTTTGTTCCGAACGAAAACCGTCATTATATGCCATCTCAAAGTCTTATTTGACTGATCCACTTTTGTTACCGACTCTTTCTTACCTCGGTTATGTCAATCTTAGGCTGTGAAAGGATGTATATGGCTATTTGAACAAGAGCAAGCGTTAGGCTTCAGCAGTGTGTCAACAAACATTAGGATGACAGTCATCAAACTCAAATCAGGAGGATTATGGGTCCATGCTCCCATTGCTCCAACCAAGGAGTGTATTCAGGTTCCATTTTAAGTTCACTCATTTAAAGTATGCATTAATGAAAACTAATTCATGTGATTCTCTAATCTGATGAATTTCTTTCTCCTGATTCGGCTGTCTTTCTTACTGGTGATTTCTTCCTGCTTTGTCAGCTTGTGAAAGAATTGGGGGCACCGGTAGAGTACATTGTTCTGCCCACATTTGCTTATGAGCATAAAATTTTTGTTGGACCATTTTCTAGGAAGTTCCCACGGGCTCAGATATGGGTAGCACCAAGACAATGGAGCTGGCCACTGAACTTGCCGTTGGAATTTTTCGGAATTTTTGGTGCCAAAACTTTGAAAGACGAGGATTCATCTGCTCCATGGGCTGATGAGATTGAGCAGAAGGTTCTGAGCTCACCTGAAGTTGGTAATATGAACTGCACGGGCATTTACCTCTGACGTAATCTTGATTATTCACTAGCAGAAACTCAATTGTTTTGATTCTTTCAGGCATTGGGCCATATGTGGAAGTGGCTTTCTACCATAACCGTTCACAAACACTATTGGTGACTGATGCTGTAATCTTCGTACCAAGACAACCTCCAGACTGCATTAGCAAAGAATCATTGTTGGCATCAGCCAAGAACGGTTTAGCCGTGAAAATTCTTAGTAAAGGAAAGGATGTTCCGCAAGAACCAGTGGTTGACAACAAGATGAACCGTCAGAAAGGTGAACCGAAATCACAAAATAGTCAGCTTGTAAATAAACAGAATGTTGGTTCTATGCAATTTAACTCAATAAACTGACCCATCATGATTAATGGTGCAGGGTGGGAAAGAATGGTTCTCCAAATCTTGTTTCTTGGCCCTTCAAATCTATTAGAACCTAATGCTAGTTTTGCTCAGATGTCCCAGAAACTGATCGTTTCACCCATTGTAAAGACTCTTGTCTTCAGCAAAGTTCCCGAGAAGGTAAATAAATCAACCTGGCACATTTAATAGTTGGCTCATGATGAGGCTCCACACTCTAATGGTAGTAGTGTTGATGCTAAAATGGGTAATTGTGGCAAACATCATGATCAATTGATTTGGTTGCAATTCTTGTAATGATTCAGGTAAGAGACTGGATCGACAGAATTGTTCGAGATTGGAAGTTTAAGAGAGTCATCCCTGCCCATTTTGCTGCTCCAGTAAACGCAAGTAGGTCGGATTTCTTAGCAGCATTTGGGTTTCTGGATGAGTTGTTAGGTGAGCGCTACGTCACTCGGCCTTCACTCTCTCTTCTCTTCACGTCACTCATGGGGAAGGCTGCCAGTTACTTTCCCCCAGATGATATGAAAACCTTATCATCACTTGACCAGTTCTTAGTATCAGTCGGAGCAGTAAAGAAGACCGTCTCTGGCAGGAAACAGTAACTTAACAAAACATATATACTCTCAAATATATCAGCATTATTCTGTTTTTAACACTTGATAGAAGAAAGTAGTCGTTTGTCAAGAATGTAAGATGTTTTGGATGAAAATGCAATATTAGATAATACGTTTCTTTGCAGTGATGTTACTTCTGAAATAATCTTTCCAGACTTGGCCCTTTTGGTTTCCTGTTGTCATCTCACCAGCTTGGCAACAAAAAGCAGTTGGTGGGAGTTCTTGTAGGTTGCACTCAATTCCACTTGTAGCTTGCACTCAATTCCAATTTAGTCCCTATAGTTTCAATGTTCTCACTTTAGTCCTTACACTTTTGTATAAAACTTTTGCAACTTACACGGATTTGATAGCAGAAATGGATCACAAAATGGCTACTTGAGACAAAGTGAAAAGTACAAGGACTAAATAGAGAAAATTAGAAATATAGGGACTATATTGAGGCTAAGTGAAAATGCGTAGGCCTTCATTCAGGTTTCATCTTGTTTTCTTCTTGAAATCTACTATATCGACTCTCTTCTGGATAATTTTCTTTCTCATGTTAATCATCATTTACACATGTTGCATTCTAATGCCCAAGTCCCTGTAATCACAATCAAAACAGATAAAGAAGGTTTTGACGTTTTAGCCTCTGACTTTTAGTTAGAGATGGTTGGAAATTAGGTAGGGGAAGATGAGCACCATATGATGGGGTCTAAATTGGGTAAATATTCAATGCAAGTAGTAGAAACCAAACAACTGGTCATCTCTACTTTGCTGAAAATAGAAGCAGTTGTCTTGGTCAATGATGGTAAGCTTCTCTAGTAGCTGAAATTTTGTGACCATAGTTATATGTGAAAGAACAAAACTAGAGGAATAAGAATTGTGATTATTTCTTGATCATAATTTGCCATCTTTTTTTGTTGGAGGGTCATTCTCTTCAACTAATGATCCTCTACCATTTTTATCTTGTCCATGTGATGATCTTGTCATGTGTGATCTTGCCATGTGGTGGTGTATATGCAGACACACATGTTCACCAAATAATGAGATGGACTGTGGAATAGTTACTTCTCATGGGACTAATGTTATGTAGCATTATGTTATTAAAGACGATGATACGTGTGGGATGAATGTATTCGTTATTGTCTGTGATCACAATTCAAAATTTATTTTTTTTCTTATACGTGTACATGCGATTACTTGTAGTATATGATTAAATAAACTGTCAATTCATATTGATGAACACCGTAATATTAAATAATTTTCTTTTCATCACATGTCTCAATTTTTTTTTCCTCTTTTCTCAATATGGTACTGAAATGGAAGAAATTTTTTCCAAATAATTAATTTTCTTTTCGGAGATTGGTGGATGTCTTCTTTAATAATTACACTATCTTAAACTTGAAGCCACTGAATGAGAGAGTGAGAGAATCCAAGGGGAGAACTTCATTATCACTTTTTTTTGCAGCATCTCTGAGTCATTTTGGCCATAACTTTGTGAAAGCTTTACAGCATGCTTCCACATAGTAATGGTAGAAATTTCTTTTTGTTCAATGATTAAAGAAGAAAACCATTTTACTTTTTTTTTACCCACAACAGAGAATCTAAAAACATCTCCAATGGAAAACTCCATTAGCCATTCTTTTAAGTCAGTGAATGTGAGATGATCAGAATGCTTTTCTTTTTCTTCTGTGGTGAACAATTTAGGCTTGCCCACCCATATGGGACCAGAATTTTCCCAATGGTAGGTTTGCCTTGCCAGCCTAGAAAGTGGAAAAGGCAAAAGACACCGGGAATTATTGATATTGCAATAATATAACCGTGAAAAGAATTAAATCGTTAGATCATACATAATTATATGATAGTTTATGCGTATGTGGTTGATATTTTTTTACTGATCTTATAATAAAATATATCTGTAAATAGATTTAAGGAGATTTAGGGTGGTTTGTTTTTGTTAATATTATATTATGGGATTAAAACATATTATGAAACCTTTTAAAAAGTTCTAAAATAGTGTTCAATATCTCACATTAAAGACTTTGAAAATTAAATGACTGACTATATAATATCATTTGTTGCATGCAAAGAAACTGTTACCAGCTATTGAACAGGTCAATATTCAACAGAGAAAGAGAGAGCTTTAGATCTTTAGAAGCTAATATAATTGAACAAACTTTGGAAAAGAAATTCTTTCTATCTTATATTTTCCACGTCATAGAGAGAGATAGAACTTTATAATTACAACAGATATACGTTACATACAATGAAAGGGAAATAAAGAAAAAAAGAAGCAGAGAGTGGTGAAATCATAAGGAGGGCTGGCCATTACTAATTTACTAATAAAATAAATTCTATAAATTATTTAATAGAATTTTTCTCTCTAATTTTTAGGTTCTCTATTCCAAAGAAAACTCTACATGCAAAAAAATGCCATACCATAAATTCAGAAATTTTAAATATCAATAGCAAAAACTTTAATTAAAATAAAACTGACAAATAAATTTTTTTTATTTAATTTATTTGAAAGGATAATCATTTTCTGGACGTTTTTATCCAGTGCATAATGTTATTTTTCCTTTACTACCCTTCATTATCCCATTTGACATTAGACAATTGGTTGATACATCTATCTAAACTAATTAATTAACTTAAAGTAGGATGTAATAACTATTTGTGAGTATTTAATTATTTCTCGTACATTTTGTATTTACTGAATTTAATGAATAAATAAAATTTTTCTTTTAATCAAAGTGTGTTTATAATTTCTTCAAGTCCTAGAACTATTATCAACGTAAGAAGAGTAAAAACAGAGGGATCTTCCAAATAAACTCTTCTGAAATAGTTCAGAACGTTATTCACAGTCTTAGGATCGACTGACAATCGAATCCGATTACGACCGTTAGGTTGAACCAATGGATACTAGTCTTAGGACATGAGAGTAAAGACCCAAGCGGTTAACCTAGACGTGTTATTGAACATATTGAATAGATCGGTAACAAATTAGTTTAGAGCAAAAATCGTTTACCTAATTCTAAATCTAATTGTTACACTGTAAGTGTATTTTCATAATTACCTTAATTCTGAGGTGAATACGTAGCTTGACTTAGTTACTTGCGATATTTGATATGTCAAATGGGTGAGTTCGAATTGACGGACAATATCTTTGACTGTTGGGATTGTAATTCAATTATGTTGGAGTTACGTGATTCACAGATATAAATTTGTAGTTGGATTGCGAAAGTAACAATATCACCTTATGCTTTATTGATGAATGTGTGAATAAATAAAGCATACATGATATTCAATGAATTGAGTCAGTGATTAAGACTTGTGAATTGTACGAGACAATTCACTATTATGTATTTCTTATACACAGTCAATAAAATGAGTTAGAGAAATAATAACAAGAGGGGTAAAATGATAATTTTATATCCCCGCTCTTTATAACTGATATTCACGATGAAAAATATCTTAAAATATTCTGTGGACTGTGAAATAAAAAATTTTATTTGCACCAACAGAAAATGTAGTGCGTATGAATCGAGAGTTGATTCGGCAATGAACCATAGTGGAGTCTTACGATGTCAAGATTAAATAGATCAAGAATTTATAAAGATAAATTCGTTGGGTATTTGAATCCTATATATTTGTTCATGTGAGCCCATTCGGTCTAAAAAATAGCTCATGAGAATAAGAATAGAAAAAACGATATCAGTTGGACCAAAATATATTTTGGTGCCAATGTGTATTTCCTACACTCATATGTGATGAGTGTTGTCACTTAATTAACTAAGTGTGATTAATTGTATTAGAATTAATTATTTATTGTTTTTTAATTATCAGATAATTAATAAATAAAAAGAAATCAATTTCATTATTTAATAGTAATCAATTAAATTTATCAATTGGATTGATGGATTTTGATACAAAACAAACTCTAAGAAGATTTATACAAAATTCGGCCATGGTGGTTATTTTAGGATTAATTTTAGGAAATTTGAAATACATGGGTATATTTACAAATTCTTAAAATTAATTACTATATATATGTGATAGCAATTTGATTGCCACAAGAATTGTATTAGATACAACACAACCCTAGAACACAGTAATTGATACTGATCAATACAATGTGTAATTACATGAGAGATGAAACTAGTTTTCTCCCCCCTCACATGTTGCCGCCGTATTTCAAATTGAAGGAAGAAAATTTTGATTTTTCTTATTCAATCGTTTTGAGAGCCTACACTCAGTTCCTAAATAAATTCTCACGAGATATATTTATGAAATTAACGAGTGGTTATTGGTGTGAGAATTTTTTTGAGAAATTAGTTCTTAAAGATCGTACTTGGATTTTGATTCTTGAAGATCAAGTTTGAAGATTTGGATCTTGAAATTTGAAAACGCGAAGAACAAATACAAGGATTCCACCAATTCAGAAAATCTCTGATACATCGCAAAGGTGAAAATCATTTCAACATTTTTCTATTCGTTTAAATATCTGATATACATGATCACTTGTTGTTTTAATTTTTAATTATTCAATTCGATTAGATAAGTTTTAGAATTTGTTTTGATATTCCGCCAACATTTTTCTATTTTTTTTAATTATTCAAACTTTTTTTTAATTTTAAAATCACCGATCCAACATACTTATTATTAGTTACTTGGGACTATTTATGAGTAAATAATTTAGGTTTTGAAGTGAAGATCAATAAGATGAAGTGCAATAAAAAGGGTTAAATTGTAACTAATGGAGTATTTAATTCAAAATCAAATATTCATAATTAATATAACTATACAGATCATTATGAAAAGGTGGGAAGGAATTGGATGGAGAAAAAATTCTAGATATTGTAATGCCATACATATTTGCAAAAGCAAAATGTTTTTGTTTGGTCTGAGAGATTAATTAATTATTGTAGTCACGTATTAACATTTTACTATTTTTTACTCATGAATGTAACATTCGATATAATCAATTAATAATTATTTTTATTATAACTTTGACCCATAAAACTACCTTCTTCAAATTCTGTTACAAAAATTTAATTTAATATGAGATATATAAAGTCATAAACTCTTGACATCCAATTAGTAAATTCATGTATTTTTAAACTTAAAAGTGTCTACCAGTTATGACAACAGAAAAGCCACAAGAAATTTTACTCATTGTAGACAATGTTGTTTAAATCGAATTAATTCCATGATTCTAAAAAAATATATTGTAAAAAACCAATGGCTTCAATGTTTGTATGAACTAAGTTTTTTGGTACATATTAATTGTTTTCGAGCATAAATACCTATAAAATACTTAAGTCTAAAAGAGAAATGATATTTGAGAGAAACACAATAACCATTTTCTTTTTATCTAATCTCTCTTTACAATTATATTTGTTATTTATAAATTTAAACATGTATAAAGTACATACTGTCTTACTAATTTCAATGAAATGCACCAACCTTAATAGCTAAGAAAAATATTTAAAAATATAGTTAAGAAAACAACAACAAAAAAATAATTTAAAAAAATAGTTAAGAAAACAACAACAAAAAAATAATTTAAAAAAATAGTTAAGAAAACAACAACAAAAAAGGAAAATGAAACGCAAAAGGTAAGCAATGTGAGCCAAAATTTTCCAATTTTTGAAAAGAAAATTCGGATTCTTTTCCTAAAATCCCATTAATAATCCCATGTTTAGCTTTGGAGGGGCCCCGATTCTCTCTTTTCTTGGTTTCTGTAACAATCGCTCAGAGCAAAATGGAATAAAAAACGCACCAAATCAGAAGAGAGAGAAAACTATAAACAGTTGCTTGCACGATCTCTGAAGCAAATCGAACCCACATACAACCGAATAAACAAATCGAGCAAATAGGAAAAATTCGGAAAACAATTCAGCAAAAAGACCCCACTTTTCCTCTTCTTTCTGTTTCTCTTTCTTCTATCTCTAGCAGCTTCTTTCATTCGTTGTTCGTGATTGTATGGGTTGCCTATTTCTTCGCTTTCTGGTAAAGCAGAGAGAGGCTTAGCTTAGTAGAGGATAAACCAGAAAGATTAATATTAAGGTATGTTTTCTCTGCGTTGCTTTATGGAATGCAAATGAGTCCTATAAAGCCTTTGTTGGTCGCAATTTCTGTAATGGTGTTTTGCTCTTCCCCTCTTTTCCACTTGTGGTTTTGCTGAAATAATCGTTTATGTGATGGATTTCTGAGAGCAAAGAGAGATTCCCTCTGTTGTTTGTGGTGCGTTCTGGTTCTCTTGTTCTCTCCTTAATCTCTCTCTGCTTTATAGAATTGGATTTTGATTTTGAGCCATCTGGGTTGTGATTTATATTCAATTCCTGGGATGGTTTTCAGAATTTGAGATTTTTTTAATGTATATATATTTTTCTGGGGGTAATACGGTCGGATTCTCGCAGTACTTATTAATGGTTTTCAGACTGTTCATGTAATTATTTATTTAGAGTTTGTCAGCTCCAGCTACTTATTCTTGGATGAAAATCCAGGAGTTACTCTGTTTCTGTTACTGTCCCTTTATATATTTTTCCTGTTGATGACTTAAAGTGCTGAATTGTTTTATACTGTTGAGATATTAGTTGGTCTAAGAGGAAAATGGATGGAAAATTAGATCTTTAATTGAAGAGTGGTATGCTGTTAGCTTTTAGTGATGACGTTCAAACTGACAAACTCATAAATTTTCCATAATATCAACTTGGAATTTCTGAATGAGGATCTCTTCCGCGTTTTAGATAACTTATTTCGAGGAATAGAGCTGTTTTCATGTAATCTGTTGATTTTAATTCTTGTGTCAAACTTTGAAGACATTTGATGTAATATTCAATAAGTTTACTTTTTTTGTTCAGGTTAGTCTATTGTAACTAGTCCATGTTTGATGGCTGAGGAGGGTCTCGTTTTGCCGGTGACCCCAGAAATGAGTAAGGTATCTGGGGTTAGTCTGAGAAGAAATTCCACAGGAAAAGCAAGTTCTTCAAACAATGGAGAAACTATTCTTCCTCATTATCTCAGAGCTTCTACTGGTTCCTGTCATGATTTTTGCAAGTATGGAAGGAAATACGCAATAGAGGCAAAGGGAAGACGTCCCATGACCAAAAGAACGACAAAACAGCCGTTTGATGTCCAAAGTCCCATCGGGATTTTCATTCTTCCTGAGAAAAAGAAAACGACGACGATTGTTCCAAAGCCTTCACCTACTTCCAAATCCTTAGATGCTGATGCCACTAATTTCATAAAGCACACAATCCAGTCCAGCCAAAGTCCAGTACAGCATGATATTCTGGAAGAGGGGATGACGGGAACTGCCAAGCCTAGAACTTTACCCTCTACGATCCGTAAATCTTATACCCCAAGAACCAAGAAACAGGAAGTGTCATCATCTTCTGAAAAAGTGGAAGTTTCCTTAAAGCCATATTTACGAAAAGCTAAAGAATCAAAGTTGCCTGAAAATCGTGATACATTTTTTAAGCCAAAACCGATGAAAGTGAAGCCATTGACATCCACTAGCTCTTCCGGAGATACAAATCCGCGAAGAAACAATATTGTCAAGATAAAGAAAAGCACAGAGACCTCCAGAGTAGCTCCAAGGAAGATATCGGCATCCTCAGCAGCTTCGTCGTCCACCAAATTTGTTGGCAGAGTTGCAAACACAAGTTCAAGAAAGCAAAAGACCCTGAAAGTCGTCCCTCCTCTTAAAAATGAGAACAAGATCAGAAAAGCTGAACCTGAACAAGTTCACACCGACGAGGTTGAGGAAAAAACACTGTATGTCATTGAGATGGAGACTGAAAATAAATCGTCGAGATCTCACTCTCATCAAAATGAAATAAGTGACTTTGAGTCCTCTCCTCATCCTCCATCATCATCACCCGAGTCCTTATCTCTACTGAATTCTACATCTTTGTCACCCCAGAACGGTGAAGATCAAGATGGATCTGACATTGAAGTGGATGAAACAGAAAGTGAGTCCTTCTCCGAAGACGATGATATTGATACGGAAACAGAAGACACTTCAAATTGCAGTAACAAAGGAAAATTAGACAGGTGTGGGACGTTTCGTACTGAAGGAATGGATTCCAACGGTTCAAGGTTACAGTTCAGTCGAGGAAAGGTTATTGACATTCATTCTGAAACCGATAGTCCAAGAAGGCTTAAATTTAGGCGAGGAAGAGTGTTGGGGGAGAACCAAAAGATGACAGAAGTCCGAAGGAGAAACTTCAAGAAGGGAGAAGTTGAATTTGACGCCAAGGATCCCAAGACAGCTACAGAGCAAGTTGTATTGAGACATCAAGATGTCCAAGGGAAGAAAGATGCGCAGGGTTTGTTAAACAATGTCATTGAAGAAACCGCTAGTAAACTAGTCGAAACCCGGAAGAGTAAGGTCAAGGCTTTGGTTGGTGCTTTTGAAACAGTGATCTCCCTCCAAGAGACCAAACCTTCTGCAAATGCTACTAGTTGAGTTGAAAACTCGGTTTCGTCTACTTATCATAACGTAAATGTAGATTGATCTGCTTGACATGTTTTGTGTACCTGAGGGAGGGGGTATGCTTCTGCTTTCTGTGTCCCCCGTTTTGGTTTTTCAGTCTGAATCTAATATCTGATAACTAATGTTTGGAGATTAATAAGTGAGGTTAAAAAACTATACTAATACTTCATTAGAGAGAACCAGTAATAAATCTGTTCAGCTGCTGATGGTTCATTTGTATTGCTCCTTCATTTGCTATATTTTGAAGGAAGATTATAGCTTGTTTCTCTGTATCAATGTAAGTAGAGTTGTGTATATGAGGAATGAGGATGGATTCAAGGTTTAATAGGATGTAATAGCAAATACGTTCTATTTGTCTTCTGTAATCAAACTATGAAACGGCAGCCATTTGCATTTTTTTTTAACAGTGGGGAAAGAGATTTGGTGTGGTTTGAATCTCTATACAAGCGAAATTTCTTTTTATAATCGCTAAATTTGGCCTCGGTATTACGTGTTTTTAAGTTAATTAGAGGGAAAAAGTTGTACCATTATTGAAAATGACGGGTCCACATCTGTTATGTTTAGATATGATGTTAAGTTCAGATTTTGATGATGTAGTATTCTTTCGTTTCTTATGAAATGTAATGTTTTATCTTAAAAAAATATCAAAAAATTAATGATAGATCTATTCGAAATTAAAGATAGATCTATTAGAAAAAATACCCAAAAAACACCCAAATGACTCATCTCTCAAATGATCTCCTTAATTCGAAATCTACTTGTTTTGAATTTTATAATATGTCTAATAACCTTAAAAATGGTGAATTTTAAATTTAAAAATTCATTAATAACTCTGATCTCAATAAAAAAGGAATTCACATTCTTTAAAAGGAAAGAGAAGAAGAAAAAAACATTAGAGGGAAAATCAAAGCAATTAAAACACTCTCTCCAGAAAAAAGTAAAAACAAATATAAAACTAAAAAACATTAAGAATGTAACAATTATTTTTTTCAAAAGCTCTATTATCTAGGTCTCTCTAAATTGATTCTATTTATTTATAAATCATTAACATGAGTTAATTTCAAAACCAGTATGTATTTACAAGAGTAATAATCTTCTAAATATAAAATTTATCTATGTATAATTATGTATTAATATAAATATTGTGTATTTATATATTATCTAAATATATGCTCAGTGCCAATGAGTATATGTTGATGATACTTTGTTAAATTATGTAAAAGTTATTTGTGTCCTAATTTTAATTGAGATGTATACAATGTCATTATATATTAGCATGACATATTCATGGGGTAATTATAGAAATAAATATCAAAATCTTTTGAAAAAGAGAGCAATATAATAAAGAAGCAAGGAAGAAGATCTTTCATGAAATAAATATAGGAACAAATATTAAAATCCTTTAAAAGTTGAAATTTTTTTAAGATGTGACAGTTACTAATTCAAGACATTTCAGACCGTAGATATACGGAAATATTCCAAAAATAAACAAAAAAGCAGAAATCTATGATTTTAAAAAATTAAAAACATGTAAATATACGGTACTTTACCTCAATATCAATAAAATAGGAAATCAGATCTTGCTATCTAAATATATAGATAAACATTAATTGAAGACAAGAAAAGAAATTCCACATATTAATTCACAAAATTTCAAACCAAAGAAATTAAAAAAAACATAAAATCAGAAATATATTGCACGTAATAATTAAAAAAACACTTTCTTAAATGTAATGTAGTAGTATTAAATATAGTTACCTTAAATATGTATTTAAAGATTTGCTATGAAAAAATAAAAAAAATGTTATGATTCCCTAAAAAGATTTATCGGCGATAATCAATTTTAGATTAAATTAAAAAATATATAAATAGTGTTAATTTGTCTATTTATCTCTTAAATTAAGAGATATGGACAATAAGTGTCATCTTTTATTAAATCTACAAAATTTATCATCCAAAAAAAAATATAAACTTCAGTAAAAAAATGAAAATTAACAAAAATTTATCATTTTTTTACAGAACAAAAAGTTATTTTAAATTCTAAACCATGGCTAAATAAGTTTGGTAAAAAACAGCAAATATAGAAAAATTAAAATTAACATAAAACTTAATTAGAAAGTTTGATAAAAAAAATTAATGAAAGGTATAGAAATTATTTCACAATTTTTAATGAAAAAAAGTTGGATTTTTGGGCGAAGATATTTTTGTCGGGGGAAAATATTTTCACAGGATTCCGGAACCCGACAAAGAAATTTCAAAACTGCCAACAGTAAAAAAGAATGGCGACGCATTGAGCACAACGTTGTCTTTTTCACGACAGTGACCCTCCAATTAAACGTATGCCAGGTGTTTCCATTTGGACATGAATTCACAGTTGCCTTCTGTTCCCCACAGTTCTGAATACATGGCATCTATCAATCCGTACTTGGTTTTATAAATCAAAAGCATGTTGTTCTAAAACTCTCTTTTGGAGAAATTATTGTGAGCCACAATAAGTCATGTGGTTTATTTAATTCTTTTGGTTGCTATTGATTATTTTAATTATCTTTTTTCTTCAATTATATTAATTTTTTTATAATTAATACTTAATTAACTTCATATAAATAGTTATAATTAATTAAGTACTAATAAATTAGACGTTGTTTAGTTAGTACTTAATGAATTTTATTTTAATTAGTACTTAATGAATTTTATTAGACATTGTTTAAAACGATTTACAATTTTGTTCAAATAAGCTATGTCCACACCTTTTAATTTTATGAATTCAACTTAAAGTGGTGGTCATATTATACAATATATCGAGGTAATAAATCTTTTTAATTGAGTTGTACATGTTTAAATTTACATCAATTAATATTTTTACGAATACTGATTGTCATAAATTCTAATTAATTTAGGATCCCAATGAATATGAAACTAATTATTTTACGTTGAATTCGTAAAGTTGAATTAAAAAAATTTAGTACCTCGATAAGTACTAATTAAAATAAATTTCATTGAGCGATAATTACACGAATCAATTAATGTTTTACGAATAATTAAACGAATTAACCAACTATCTATTGAAGAAAAAAATAACCAATGTAATTAATAAGAATCAAACGAATTAAATAAAATCATTAAATTAATTATAATTTCGTGTTGGCATGTGAGTAACACGTAAGAGAAGGAAGGGAAAAATATTTGGGTGAAAACTGAAAAAAAATTATTAACTGAAAAAGAATTTGTAAGACCTTGCTGGTGGGACCCACATAATTTTTTTTCTAATATTTTATGTGAAACTCACGGTAATATATTAATATTTGGCGTGAGACATACCAAGTGGCTTATTGTGCCTGGCGGCCACGCTATGGCGGCCAGCCACGATAATTTCTCCTCTCTTTGCGCGCGCGCGAGGTTGCTTGCTATCTGAGGAGACGTTCTACTGGACGAATTGCGCCTACGATGAAACAAAGACTTTTCAATGCCTGAGCTGTGGGTACTTGTAAATGTTCTCTCCTTTTCCTTTTCTTTTTTCTCATTCACTTCGTTTCTAAAACTACCCATTTTGTTGATTGAGAGAAGAAATAAGGAACCTAATTTGTGTTTTATTCTTTCACGCAGAGTTTGATTTTCTAGGGTTGTGTGAATCTGTGGCAGAAAATTGCTGAGCTGAGGTGAGAAAATACGGGGTCATATTATGCTACGATCTCGCCCACTTTATGCTTATTTGCTTGAGTTGTGGTTGGTTTTGTTATGGGCTTCAGAAATATGAACCGCAGAGTCTTGTTGATATAGAAGTTGTTGTCACTGGAAAGCGTCGAGGTTTGCTTGATTGTTGTTATTTATGTGTTAAGGAAGGGCTCGGTTACTGTTTGTGTGAGTTCCGGTTTGGTCTATAGCTTCGTTGTGCCAAATCGTTTAGGTTGTCATAGACAGGCTCACAAAATGATTTTCTTATTTGTACAACGCGAAGAGTTCAATTTTTCTTTGGTTTAGAGTGCCCTTTGATCAATCATGGCATGTAAACTCGAGAAAATTATAGGCTTCTTTGTACTCTTCGGTGCACTTCTGGCCATGGAATTTGGGATCGTCTAGACCTTCCCTTTACTTTTTCATTCGAAATGATTTTCATGCATAATAATGAATCTGTTTGAGTGCGTTAAATAACAACCATAGTACACTGTTTGTTTGCCATTTATATTAGTTGAACCTATTAATGTTTTGTGGTTGAAAATTGGTTTATAATGAATCGAGTATACTTCATTAAGCTGGAATATCATGAATTTAGGAACTTCAAATTCCATAGCATTTGATTATCCAAGACTTTTAATCCTCTTCTGAGGAATTGT
Source organism: Datisca glomerata (assembly GCA_003255025.1). Classification (NCBI taxonomy): domain Eukaryota; kingdom Viridiplantae; phylum Streptophyta; class Magnoliopsida; order Cucurbitales; family Datiscaceae; genus Datisca; species Datisca glomerata. The sequence goes on along the minus strand of QANY01000292.1, from coordinate 272,328 downwards.
AGCATGAAATGGAAGTTTTAAAATATCAATTTTGAACCATGTTCTCGAATCCGATAGTTGAATACATCATGACTTAATTTTTGTTATGCGAAGTAACAGAGACGATTGATTCTATACTTTGTTTTCTTCAACAAAGAGAATTTTGATATTTGCCTGCCAACAGCTTACGACCCGTGCTGCTTTGATTCAGTAATTTCTCTAGTTGGAATTATTGTATAATTTGTATTTGAGCTATTTGTCAGTATTATAGGTGAAGAATGGTTTTAGCAAAGCAGTATCGTTGTATCCACTCAGCAAGCTGTCAATGTACAAAAGGGCATCTCAGTGAAGAAGTAATTTTCCTTGTGTTTCAACACTTGAACTGGAATCCAAAGTTGATGGCCACTTTCTCCAGTGTATGCAAATGGTTTGATGACTTTGCCAAGCGAGTGCTGTGGAAGGAGTTTTGCAAGAGAAGAGCCCCAAAGATGATGCTCGATCTGCAGTCCAGCGGGAGTCACAGCGTTGACGGGAACTGGAGTGCATTCGGAAAACTGCTTATTTACTGCTCTGGTTGTAACAATGGTTTGTTGAATAATAACACTCAAATCCTGGGTCATTTTGTTCAGAAAACTCGATTTTCAAGGACATCAGGGAAGAGCTTTCTTTTGGCACAATGCAGAGCTGATGTTTTATATGTATCTGACCCTTGTGAACATCTTGACCAAGGGGAGGAGGGGGATATTGGATTCTTCCGGGGCGTTTTCAAGTCGTTTTCAACGTCGAAGGTTAGGAATATGCTTATAAGAAGAGGAGCCGAGCTTCATCCATCAGAAGTTTGCCCTTATTGCAAGGCAAAGCTATGGAGTATGTTACAGGCTAAAATGATACCACAAAGTGCCAGCTGCAGGTTGGGTGCGTATGAGGATTGCATCGAGTACTACGTGTGTCTGAATGGACATTTGCTTGGAAGCTGCACTCTTTTACCCCTCTCTGATTCAGAAGGGGCATCTGAGTTGTAGCGATAGCCGTCATTGGAACAGAGGTACCATCTTGCTCGTATAAATCTTTTCTATTTCGTTGGAAGGGAGGTGCATTTCAAACTAGGGGGAAATCGAAAGTATTTCATATTACTGCAGTATTGTTGTGAAGTAGCTCAGGAATTGTCTAATTATCGTATACTGCATCGTGAAAATAACCTGCGTACAGTGGCGTGAGTTTTTATTTAACTAGTTTATAATCGCTGATATTGTCGAGGACTCACGTTTTTGAAGATGGCAAAAGAGGTGGGGGCATTGTTTGTTCGTTGTTGAATATGTAGGATGTGGGCCTTGTTTGTTTCTTGTTTGTTATTACATGTTGTAAGTGTGCCTTCTTTCACCAATAAATAATTGCGTGATGCGATTTACATCTGACTAAATACGTTGTTCTTGAACAGGTTGGTTGAATGGTTGTCGTGCATGAAGGTTGGACATGTTTGCCTTCAACTTTTGTCTGGTGAAATAGATAAAACCAAATGTGGTAGTTTTATCTGGTTTTTTTAAGTTTGTTGTAGCTTCCAACCTTTCCTTGGCCAAAGAACGGTCTAAGGTTGTATTGTATCTAAATGTTTCTTCTATGATATTCTCACTGCCAGCATGTAATATACTTATGTATGGCTGAGTGGTAGTTGGTTATAACTATGCCAAATTCTTTTGACAAACTCCCTCTGATATGATATTGTCACGGTGTAGACACCATAGAATTCTCCCATCTATACTCTTTAAGGTCTTGCAGAGTCAATGCCCTGAAGACTAAGGGAATAAGACTGAGTAGGGAAATAGGAGGGAAAATGTTCAGAACAGAATATGAAGAAAGAAGGTGTAGGTGACAGACCAGGCTCACAAGAAATCTTATATTGCGTCTGTGGTAAGATGCAATCAAATTTCAATCTTCAAAGCTTTTAGCTCCATTTCCTCTAAGGCTGGTTTTAATAAGCTATCAAAGGTAGAAGAAAGAATGAGAAAAGGTAAAACGGCCGAGAATGGAAACTAAGGAAATTGATATAAATAATGAAATTTCACTTTTATTTCTTTGTCACTGTTCATATTACACAGATACTAAATCTGTAATCTCTTTCTATGTATAAAATAATCAAACACACACACACATATATATATATATGCTTGGGCTATCTCATTTTTCAGTTCAACAAGTTGCAAGCATAGTTTGAAAAGAAAACACATTTTTCTCCATCACATGAGTACTTATAGTATGTCTTAGATAAAATCACAGAAAATGGTCACATGGGGAAACAATAGGAAAATCACACACACCCAAAAGAGAAAAAGAATACCAATCCAACCCCTAAAAACAGGCTTTTGCACATGGGACTCTTGACTCACTTTGCCAGTATCATCACAAAACATGGCAATTGGCAATGGCAATGGCAATGGCAATGTCAGAGCCATGGGACAAGGACAGTAGCTTTGCACCCCATTTTCACTGAGATATTATGAATAGTAAGTCTCAGAATGCACACTTCCTTTTGTCAGTGCATGCAAATTGCAATCACTCCCCACCACCTCCTTCCCATACTCACTTCTGACAAAGCTTGGCTGTAAAATGAAGTTCCTTTCCTTTGATCGTAACACGTACTTTTTCCTTTTATTGCAGAGTGTGGGAAAGAACCAGATAGTGGAGATTATTATTCAATTTCAGATAGATAAATCAGTAAAACAAGCCAACCTCAATCTAGAGTAAAAAAAAATTCCCACTGAAAGACAAGACTTCTCTGTTTCATATACACGAAACTTTTGTATAAGATTTGAAATCCTAGTTCTTATTTTTTTCATCTTATGCAAAAGTAGAAGTAACCTAAAGCCTTGAAGAGAGAGAGAGAGAGAGAGAGAGAGAGAGAGAGAGAGAGAGAGAGAGAGAGAGAGAGAGAGAGAGATTTGGAATCAGATAGCAGAAAGAGAGAGAATATTCAAAAGATACACAGGTGAATTGGCTTCTTTTGTATTGATGAATTCCAAATTTTCATTTCCCCATCTTCCTCCACTTTCTCTCCAACCAAACAGCCCCCACAAACAAAACCTAGAAAACGCCCCCGAATCCTTTCTCCACTCTTTCCGTTTTCCCCCTCCTCCTATATAAGATAATAATTATGAAACAGCATAATCTTTCTCACTGGATCCAAAAACCTCGATCAATCTCTGCAAAATCACGACCTGTGTCTTTAACTGGACGATGTAATCAGCAGTTTCTTGGAACAACTGGTCCGTCTTCCGAACTTCACCATTGTTGTTTTGGGAAGGAATTAGGCTCTTCAATGCCTCTAACTTTGCAGAGACCTTGGACGGGCATGTCTTTCCGTCTTTGTGGATGATTCTTCTAGCTTTTCCGGCTCCTGTAAAAGGCCTTCTGGAATTTCTTCTTCTCGTTGCTCTCAGAGAGATTCTGGATTTCTTCATCGTCGAGCTTATTCTCTCTGTCAGAGAGAGAGATGGAGAGAGACTAGTAAGAAGGAGAAGAGAGCAATCGAATTTAAATAGTAAAGGTGAAAGGGATTGCCACTGAAAGCAGAGTTTACTACGAATATGCCATTCATGTTCTTTGCCTTTTGTCGTCTTCTACTTTTTCTTTACAAATAACCCTTCTTTATTTAATTGTCTATATAAATAATAATTTTTTTTTAAAAAGGATGTTTTTTTCCAGTGCTTTAGGGAAGATACACTAAAGCAATTTTAAGGTTGGATGGCATATTCAAATTTGATGTATAAAAGATACGGCAGAGTATGGATTAAAAATGTTTGATTAAAAAACATAAACTCAAAGGAATTTATCTATCATATGATAAAATCATATCAGTTATATTTTTATATATGTATGCTGAGTTTGGTGATTTACATAATATTTAATGTTTCTACAAAAATATTATTATTAGAGCTCATTTTTTATTTTTAGGACTCGCCAATAAACTTCTCTTAAAAAAATTCTTTTAAATTGAAATTTTATGAAAATTTTAAATAATGATAACTCGATCTATGAACTTTTATATATCTTAAATAATTTATTTTAATCAGTATAATATAGTAACTTCATAAGATTATAAGGCCTCTATATTGAGTTTTAAGTCCAATTTAGTGATAGTATTTATTATATAAACTTGAGATTTCATCTTTTAGAGAAGATGTAGAAGTATAAATCGATTTGGATTAATTTTTAAATGATTCTATCTAAACAAATTGGTTAGATATATGATTCTATCTAAACAACCCAAAATGACAAGGTTTCCCTTTAATAATGGTGGTATTATAGTAATAATCAAATAAATAAAGGGCAAATTAGTAAATGTAAAGAGAAGATTGTGAGTTAATTGTGTGGGTTATGGCTTCCCTATAAGGGTGCGAGAGAGAGAGAGAGAGAGAGAGAGAGAGAGAGAGAGAGAGAGAGAGAGGAACATGGGTAGCACATGGAGAAGAGGAGGATTAAGGGGGCACGTGAAAAAGGAGGGAGACAGTGAGGCAGCATGAAATGTACAGCATGTTCTGCACATTCCCTGCATGCAACTGATCAATTCCCCACCCTATTCCCCCCTCTTTATATACATCAACTATATATGTATATATAAACTTTTCTTCAATAATTTTTTCTCATTTAATTAATGCTAAAAATATATTTTAGATCCCATGCTTCTTGTCATTTAAATTTTTTCAACTTAATTACTTACCAATCTTAGAAATTTTATATCTCATTTTCTTAAAATTCATTAATTGTCTGCATTATCCACGTGATCTACACATGATATATATATTTATCAAAATGACGTCAACTTCTCGTTTGAAGAGTAAACAAATCAAAATTGTTCACCAGCTTCTCATAAAAGAATTGAATGATGTCAGAAAGTGTTAATTCTAATAATTTGTCAGAGTTAAAAATAATTAAATTAATAAAATTAAAATTTTAGAGACCAAATTGAAAGCGAGTATAAGCGTTAGGGGTCCATGACCCTTCAATTAACTTATACATAATTATGTAATTATGTAATTAATTAATTATATTCATATAACTAAACATACTTTTGAAGTACAACATGCCTAAATACACTTGGGTTTCAATCCAATTCCAAAATCCCAGCATGTGTGACATGTGTGTAATTAAGATTTGCATGTGAATTTGGATTGTGCCATTGAATTATTAATTAAGGTGTTGTACAGCCTTTTCCTTCAAATGTACTTAATCAATCTCTTAGAAAATCTTAGACCTTATATCCTATCCTACCATATATAAAATTTGGGATATTGAGAAAAATATTTTGTACAATTCTATCCTAGCTTTTTATAAAAATTTCTACCTTACCGTTTAATTTAATATTAAATATCATCGTGGTAGTTAACTTATTTAATGGATTAACTACAGATATTTCTTATATTTTAATGAAACTAACATGTTAATGATAATAATTATGATTTATTATAATAATATAATTTATATTGATAGAAAAATATTTCTTGAAAATTAAATAAAAGTGTTAAAATAATTGATAATTAAAATATAATACAATATACATGATTAAATAATTCATATACATTTTTAATTGACTTGATAAGGTGATTGCATTTAACTAAAATTTTAATAAATTTTTATATAAAAAGTATCGAACATTAAAGAATTACATCGAACTAAAAATTTGATCAAAGTAATATATATTATTTTTCTTAATTGTTCAATGAAATCATTGAAATGATAAAAAATTATATGCGGTTTACAATAAATTTACATGATAGATTATTAATCATTATAGATAGACTAACAATATATAACAATTATGCTAATTTATTATTGAACGAATCATACATTTCTTTAGTATATTAATTTGCTTATGAAGATAATTTTAAGATTTAATTTTTCATTATATTAACGAATGTAAAATTAAGTTGAGTCACGTGCATCGCACATGGTACTTAACTAGTTATTATTATATTTATTACTCACAATAAGAATATATTGTTACATCACTTTAGAGAGAACTTTATTTAATTATGATTCATCAATTGTCTCCCTTCACTAATTCACTCATCACTATTGGAATGAAATATAACCTAATTAATAATTGATAAAATGAGTTTATTGTAGTTAAGTTCTCAAACCATACGTATGATCAATGTAAGTCACATAAATGTACATGTAGAATTGTAACTTTTAAGAAAAAATAACAATTTATGTTGAAGCTCACTATATTAAGCTTGATATTCCATGCCCGTGCCTACGTAAATGTGCATGGTACACTTCATGGAATGATGATTATTCTAAGAACCAATCACTGAAGGACACGCAATCTAAGCAACGCTTATGTCGCGTGGACGCCACATCAGCGAATCATTTTGAGCACACATTGCTCGAGCCTGTCAAAATAGAAAATCATGAAGGTAATGATTGACTAACTTACAATCGATCTTAGCCAATCGTTGTACAAAAGAATCTTCCTATTCTTTTTTTATCATCTTGTATAACCATAAAGATGCTCTATTATTCTTTCTGTTTTAGCTCAGCCTTTTTAATGGCTGCCATTGTGTTTTTTGTAAGCTTTTTTCTTCTTTAATTAATATACAGAGAACATAGGTGTTTCTCTACCATTGTCCATCTTCTTTAGCTTATCTAAGTTGGTATCAAAGTCATCTCTCAGTCTGTAATGGCTTCCGCAAATGAAAATATGTTAGGAGCTTTATCTGGAGCTGAAACCCGTGCTAATGAACAAACTAATGTTCAAATCAATCTTCCCCAAAATCCCACTACCAAACCTTTTGTTAACACTGTGGCCAATACCCCTATGTCTCTGCTCAGTATGCTTCCAAACAACATGCTCTATTTTTTAATTCGTTTAGACAGAGCAAACTATGTATTCTGCAAATCCTAGATTCTCTCTATAGTAAGGGCTTATGATTTAGAGCCTTATCTTCTTGGCTATGTTCCCATGCATGATGAACTCATAAAAAATCCTCACATTAGTGCTAACACTATTGTTGAAGCCCCCTTCATTTTGAATCCAGATTGTATCAGCTGGAGAAGAACAGATCAACATCTAATGTCTTAGTTACTCTCATCAATCACTGAAGCTATGTTTAGGCACGTGGTTTGTTGCCTCACTTCTCACGAAGTTTCGAGATCACTAGAGTAGCTCTTCAAAACCTAGTCAAAAGAAAGAACACTCCAACTCAGGTTCCAATTACAAACTGTCAAAAAGTGAGCCCTCAGTATTAATGATTATGTCTTGAAAATGAAAAATATAACTGATAGTCTTTATGCCACTGGACAATTAATATCTGATGATGATTCACTTTTATATATTATAGGGGGGTTTAGGGAGTGAGTATGATCTAATGGTGGTGAATTTCACCTCTAGGAGTGAGTCTATATCCTTGCAAGAAGCTTAGTTCCTTCTACAAAGCCATGAAATGAGGCTTGAACACCTCACTAGCTTTGGAAACATTGAAAATAATAACCCCTCAGCCCATGTTGCTAATCTATCTAAACAATTTAATAGAGACTTATATCCAAGCCAGTCAAATTACTCACCTCAAAACTCCAACATAGGAAATTTTGGAGGAAGAGGTAGAGGCAAGGGTAGAAATAACTCACGACCCATGTGTCAAATTTGTCGTAAGCCAAGGAATTAAGCACCAACCTGCTACAATAGGTGCAATCATAATTTTCAACCCACTAACAATTAAGGATCTTAGTCACAACATCCCAATTCTTCTACGTTTGGCAATCTGAGTTCTCCTCAAAGAAGCCCTACTGCATATGTTTCTTCCTCAACTTCAGTTGATGATGCCTCTTGGTGTATGGATAGTGCAGCTAGCACTTATATCACTCCAGACAGTGGCAATCTTTCTCTAAAGAATGACTACAAGAGCAAAGGTAAACTCCAACTTGGTAATGGTGAGTTTCTCAATATAACACATGTTAGTAAGTCAGTCATTCACACTGCCAACAAATTTATCTCTTTAACTCTTGATCAAATGTTGTGTGTGCCTTCTGCCCCTAAGAGCTTAATTAGTGTTTCACAACTAACTCTTGAAAATCCTATAACTATTGAATTTGACTTTGATTTGTGAAGTAAAAGAGTATGAAGGAGGTCCTCCTGCAGGGTGTCCTTAAGAATGGCTTGTACCAGTTCCCTCTCACTCACTTCAGTAATGCAAAAGCTCTCAAGCATCAACCATTTTTCATGTTTTCTGTTTGTCTTTAATTCAGTTTTCAATTCCAAGAATTGTGCCAACTTGTGGCATCCACATTTAGGTCATCCATTTCCCCAAGTTTTAGGCCATGTTTCAAGGATTGTAAAATTGTCTAATCTTATTGGAACCAAGTTTGATTTCTGTGACTCTTGTTCTCTTAGTAAAAATCATCAATCAACCTTTGTCTCATCACAAACTGTCACTAAACATCCCTTTGAAATTGTTTACGCTGATGTTTGGGGACCTTCCCCTCATCTCTCTACTAATGGTTTTAGATATTACTTAAGCTTCTTGGATGATTACACATGTTTCACTTGGATCTTTTCCTTAAGGCTTAAGTCTGATGCTGTCACTATTTTTGAACAATTTCACACTCAAGATAGTGCACATTTAAACTAAAACGTCTTCAAACAGACTTGGGAGGAGAGTTTAGAAATCTTCTCCCATCTTACCTAAGCTTGGTATAGTATTTAGACACCCTCACCTCCAAACCCATAAAAGAAATGGGAAAATTGAGAGAAAGCACATGGACATAGTTGAGAAAATGGCTTTTTATGCTTGCACATACCTCTCTACCTCTTTCCTTCTGGTGGAAAACTTTTCACGCTGCCACATTTCTAATCAATTTGCTTCTCACTCATGTTCTTATCATTCAACCCCTTTTGAGAAATTTTTTAACAAACAGGCTGATTAGTCCTCTTTAAGGTATTTGGATGTGCATGCTTTCCTTTTCTCAGACCTTATAACTCACATAAGTTTACACTTCACTCTAAGAAATGTGTTTTCATAGGTTACACTCAATCTCATAAAGGATACAACTATCTTAACCCCTTAACAGGTAGAGTGTATGTGTATATGAGTGTTACTTTCAATGAATCTGGCTTCCCTTTTCTCCAACTCACTTCTAACTCTAATTTCCCTCCCAAATGTGTTCCTACACTTGTCTATTCTGCTCTTTTTCTTATGCAGGCTCCCAATGGTGCAACTGGTATAATTGTTCTTCCCACACCTGTAACATGCCTTGCTTCAACTTATCCTTCACCAAATGCCTCTTCTAGAGTCATTTCTTCAGGTATGCGTCCTCCTTCATCTAGTCAAACTTATTCTTTTCCCACTCATGTGTTGGGTCAATGGTAAAAACAAGTTTGAACCACGAACAGTTCTTGGACAAAATATCAATTTTTTTTCTCAAACTTATTTAATTGAATTGAATAATTAAAAACCAAAACAACAAATGATCATGCATAACATATATTGAAACGAAGAGAAAAATGTTGAAACAATTTTCACCTTTGCGATGTATAAGAGATTTTCTGATTTGGTGGAATCCTTGTATTCGTTATTCATGTTCTTTAAACTTCAAGATCCAAATCTTCAAGCTTGATCTTCAAGAACCAAAATCCAAGTACGATATTCAAGAACCAATTTTTTAAAATTTTCTTCACACCAATAACCACTCGTTAATTTTAGAAATATATCTCGTGATTGTTTAGGAACTAAGTGTGGGTTCTCAAAATAATTGAATAAGAAAAATCAAAATTTTCTTCCTTAAATTTGAAACTCAGCGGCAACATGTGAGGGGGGAAGAAAACCCTTTTTCTCTTTGTGTAGTTACACACTGTATTGATCAGTATCAATTACTGTGTTCTAGAGATGTTATATCTAATACAATTCCGTTGTGATAATGAAATTACTATCATATATATATATATATAGTTATTAATTTTAGAAATTTGTAAATATACCACTATATTTCAAATTTCTGAAAATTAACCCCAAAATAACCACCGTGGCTGAATTTTGTATATATCCTTTTAGAATTTGTGTTGTATCGAAATTCATCAATCTAATTGATAAATCTAATTGATCTCTATCAATTAGTTATTAATTTTTTTATTTACTAATTATCTAATAATTAGAAAATAATAAATTAATTAACTTCAATACAATTAATCACGCTTACCAAATTAAGTGACAACACCCATCATATATGAGTGTAGGAAATACACCTTGGCACAAAAATATATTTTGGTCAAACTGATATCGTTTCTTCTATGCCTTTTCTCATGAGCTATTCCTGAGACCGAATAGACCCACAGGAATAAAGTTATACGATTCAAATACCCGACAAATTTATCTTTATAAATTCCTGACATATTTCATCCTAACATCGTACGACTTTAATATATGTTTGATACCGAATCAACTCTCAATTCATTCACGCTACATTTTATGTTGGTGCAAATAAACTTTTTTATTTCACAGTCCACATATTTTTTTAACATATTACCCATCATGAATATCAGTAACGAGAGCGAGGATGTAAAATTACTGTTTCACGCCTCTTGTTATTATTTTCTTAACTCCTTTATTGACTGTAAATAAGAAAAATATAATAATGAATTGTCTCATACAATTCACAAGTCTTAATCAATGACTCAATTCATTGAAAACCAAGCCCGATTTATTTATTCACACACGAATTTTCATTGAAAACCAAGCATAAGGCGATTTTGTTACTTTTACAATCCAACCACGAATTTTCATATCTGTGAGTCACGTAACTCCAACATAGTTGAATTACGATCCCAACAGCCGAGATATTGTCCGTCAATTCGAACTCACCCATTTGACATATCAAAAATCGCAAGTAATTAGGTCAAGCTACGTATTCACCTAAGGATTAAGGTAATTATGAAAATACCCTTAAGGTATAACAATTAGATTTAGAGGTAGGTAAACAGTTTTTGCTTAAAACTAATTTGTTACCGGTCTATTCAACATGTTCCATAACACGTCTAGGTTAACCGTTTGAGTCTCCACTCTGATGCCTCAAGACTGACATCCATTGATTCAACCTAACAGTCATAACCAGATTCGATTGCTGAGTCGATTCTGAGACTGCAAATAACGTTGTGAACTATTTTAGAAGAGTTTGTCTGAAAAACTCTTCTGTCTTTACTCTTCTTACGTTGATAATAGTTCCAAGACTTAAGTAAATTATAAACCCACTTTAATTAAAGAAAAGCTTTTATTTATTCATTAAATTCAGTAATACAAAATGCCTGAGAAATAACTAAATACTCATAAATAGTAATTACACCATACTTTATGGACATAATTCCAACAATCTCCCACTTTAAACTAAAGTAAGCGTGTACAATCTCGTGTTCTCATGCCCTCCAGATGACCATACAAAACTTTACTACTTAAAATCTTTGTGAATGGATCTGCCAGGTTGTTGACTGTCTATATGTGTGTTACTACAACATCTCCACGTTGAACAATCTCTCTAATCATGTGATACTTACGCTCTATAAGTTTGGATATTTTGTGGCTCCTTGGTTCCTTCGAGTTTGCTACAGCCCCACTATTATCGCAATAAAGTGTCATGGGCTTGTCACCTTTTGAAACAACGTCCAGAGTCTTTAAGAACTTTCTAAGCCACACAGCCTCCTTAGCAGCTTCATAAGCTTCCATATATTCAGCTTCCATGGTAGAATTAGCAATGTAAGATTGCTTGATACTTCTTCATACAACTGCTCCACGGTTCAAGATGAACACCGATCTTGAAGTGGACCTCCTAGAATCTTTTTTTGCTTGAAAATCAGAATCAGTATAGCCCGTCATATTTAGGTTAGTAACTGAATACACAAACATATAGCTACTTTTTCTCCTCGGATATTTAAGGATATGGTTGACGACATTCCAATGTTCAATTCCAGGATTAGATTAGAAACGACTCACCACGCGTACGACATAGTAAATGTCAGGCCTAGTGCAAAGCATCACGTACATAATACTTCCTATGACTGAGGCATAGAGAATCTTTCTCATGTCTTCCTCTTCTTGAGGAATCTTGGGAGACCGCTCCTTGGAGAGGCTGACTCCATGTCTGAAAGAAAGATATCTCTTCTTGGAGTCTTGCATACTAATACGATGCATCACCTTATCAATATAAGATATTTGAGACAGTACCAATTAGATGTTCTTCCTATCTCAAAAGATGTGAATACCTAAGACAAATGCAGGTTTTCCAAGATCTTTCATATCAAATTACTTTGTAAGACAAATCTTGACGTCATATTATTATTCATCATTCCTAATGAGTAGAATATCATCTACTTACAAGAATAGAAAAATTATGTTCCCTTCATGTATCAGCTTATACACACAGGGTTCGTCCACTATCTGTGCAAAACCAAAGTTCTTGACAGTTATATCAAATCTAATATTCCACGATTGTGACGCTTGTTTAAGTCCATAAATGGACTTAAACAGTTCACAAACCTTGCCCTCTTTGCCTCTTTCTATGAACCCGTCTGGTTGGGCCATATAAATACGCTTTTCAAGATTGGCATTCAGAAAAGCAGTCTTGACTCCCATCTGCCAGATTTAATAATCGAGGGAAGCAAAAATGGACAGTAGAATTCAGATGGATTTAAGCGTGACTATCGATGAGAAGGTAACTAGTTCAATAATTCCTCTAGCACAAGAGTGCTTCTCGGCTTCACACTTCTTGTATAGTCTTCTTGAAGAGAACGTGCATTCGTCCTAACGACTGTTTTCTTGTCAGTTAGACTATAAAAGATATATCCCTTCATTTCCTTAGGATATCTTACAAACATGCATAATTCTGATCGACTGGCCAACTTTCCTGTCTTCGGTTTCAAAACATGTGTTGGGCACCCCTATATTCTAAAGTGGTTAACCGATGATTTTCATCAATTCCATCTTTCATATGGTATGCCAGGCATTGTCTTTGACGGAACCTAGTTCATAATGTATGTTGTTGTTTTCAAGGTATATCCTCCGAATGAATCTGAGAGGGATGGGTAACGGATTATGGATCTAACCATATCCATCAGAGAAGATTCCTTCTCTCTGACACACTATTCTGTTCTGGAGTGCCATGTGCTGTAAGCTGAGAAAGAATACATTCTTCCTTAAGAAAGTTTTCAAACTCTCCTAGTAAATACTCTCCACCACTAACGGGTCGTAGTGTTTTGATTTGTTTCTCTAATTGCTTTTTGACCATAATCTTGTACTCTTTTAACTTTTCAAAGATTTCAGAATTTTGGTGTATTAGATTAACATGTCCAAAACGTGAGTAATCATTAGTGAAGTTTACAAAGTATTCATAACCTCCTCTTACTTGGATATTCAGTAGCCCACATACATCATTATGTACGAGTTCGAGACATTGAGTGTCTCTTTCACCCTTCACTAAAAATGGTCTCTCATTCATTTTACCTTTTATAGAGGATTCACATGAGGGTAGTTATCTCACACTTAAAGTTTGTAATGGACCATCTATTGCAAGTCTTTTAATCTTGTCTATGCTAATGTGGCCAAGATGTAAGTGCTACAAATAGGTTAGATCAGTTGAGTCAGACTTCAACCTTTTACTATACATTTGTAAATCAATATTTACATTAATGTCACATATCATTGGAACTATTACTTTTGAGTAAAATAGTTTATTTTCAAATGTGCAGTAGTAATTAAGCAATCATTTCTAAAAATACCAATATCTTTATCAACGAAATTCAAACTGAATCCTTGCTCAATTAAACTAGTTATTGAAATAAGGTTCTTCCCAAAAATTGGGATATAATAAACATCACGTAAAATCATAAAACTGTTCTCGAATGACAATTTAATAGTTCTAACAGATACAACCGATACTAGCGCTCCATTTCCCTAACAGAAGGTGAACTCACCCTCGTCAAGTCTTCTGATTTCCTTGAACCCCTGCAGGGAACAACATATATGGCTAGCGGCTGCAGAGTCTACAATCCACAAAAAAGTAGAGTCAGTCATATAACAGGCCTCAGTAACAAACACTATACCTTTAAATCTCAACCCTTTGAGATAGTTTGGACAATTGTATTTCCAATGGCCAGCGGCACCATAATGATGACACTTATATTTCGACTTGTCCACTATTGCAGTGCCCATACCTATTGTAACTTTCGAGTTCTGCTTCTTGGCATTCTCCGGACCTCGCTTGTGTTTCTTTTTTGTGCCAGAGGTGGAACGCTTACTTTTAGTAAAGCTTGCCTCTCCAGTCTTCCTCTTGCCCTTCAGAAACAGGATCTCAGCAGCTTGCAGTTCCTTCATCAGTTCATGAAGTAAGTATCTCAACTTATTTATCGAATAGTTAAGTTTGAAGTTCTCAAAAGAATCATGTAGAGTCTCAATGATCATATCAACTTATGTCTCGCCATCTACCTCAACACCCATGATCTCTATCGCATTCAGATAACTAATGATCAACATCATATGTTCCCTGACATGAGTTCCAGGTTTCATCCTTCAGTTCATGAAGTTTCACACAACTGCCTGTTTGGCTTGACGACCTTTATCTCTGAACATTTCGGTGATGTTCAACCTCACATCAGTGGCAGTTTCCATGTTCTGATACTCTTGTTACAGCACATTGCTAACAGAAGCCAAGATGTAGTACCTGGCGATCGTATCAGAACGCAGCCAATAAGCATAAACATCATTTTCTTCTCGAGTCTATTCAGCAATTGGCTCAAGGGGACAAGGGGTGGTGAACACAAACTTGTACTTTTCTACCGTCAGCATGATATCAAGATTACGTTTCCAATCTACGTAATTTTCACCAGTAAGCTTATTCATGTTTAAGATAGTTGAGAGTGGGGATAACGACATGATTACTGTCAAGAATAAATAAAATGGTGTAAATAAATATTCAATCATTTAGAAAAGTATGATGCATGATGCAAATACTTAAATAATTAGAAATCCAATAAAAAATATTTCTTCCATGATGTTACGATCAATAACGATAGGTTGTCTCATCTAAGGACGACGTCCAAGCTACCTTCTATCGTATCAAGACTCTTCTTGTTTGGTTAACACTTCTCAAGATGTCACCATCTAGCTTAACCAATCACCAATGATTTTGATCATCTTAGCCCCATTGACTAGACCCTACGAGGGATTCTAATGTGCTTCGGTCTAAGTGTTTAACCAATGCATCAACTTTAAAGGCTGTTATGAACTAATACTCCGTCTAGGGACGGTCCTGCATCACTACTTGCTTTACAAGCTTTAGTTTCTAAATAACCCGATGACTCAAAGCGATACGATTCCAAAGTTTCTCCTACTGAAGAGAGGGCCGCTGGGGTCGCTCTAAACCATTACTCGTGCCACGATCATGTTTGCGTTGAGGACCTTGGGAATGTTTCAACATAAACGACCGTCTCACTTAGCTTTTGGAAAAATGAAATTTTCATTGTTTTTTTTCAAAAAATATAACTCTTTATTAATTTGTAAAAAAAAAGTTTTGAAAATTATAAACTTTTATAAAATTTAAGTCCCAATTTAAAATTTATAACTTTTATAAAATTCACATCATATTTAAATTACAACCTATTATAAATTGAACTACAATGATGCATGTATATACTACATGGCATTTTGATATTGGCATATCCCTATTTCTATATGGCATGTTATATGATGATGCGAGATTAACCTCTCTATTGGCTCATTTCTAATTACAACCCAATAAAAAATAAGTTATAATTAATTTAAATACTAATCTTTATGGTATCTGTAATTGTCTCTTTGTCT
Source organism: Datisca glomerata (assembly GCA_003255025.1). Lineage (NCBI taxonomy): Eukaryota > Viridiplantae > Streptophyta > Magnoliopsida > Cucurbitales > Datiscaceae > Datisca > Datisca glomerata. Next base: position 256,516 of record QANY01000292.1, on the reverse strand, counting down.
TTCAGGAAATCCTACCAATTTGTGACTATTTACAAAAGTCCATTCCCATTTTAAAATTCAAATTTTAAATTCAAATTTCAAATTTTCAAAAATTAAATTCAAATTTCAAAATTCAAGTTTCAAAAATTCAAATTTTAATTTTAATCAAAACCATTTAATTAAGGAAAACTATTTTTCTAATTAAATAATCTCATTATAATCCTTTTAAATTTAAAATTCAAAAGATAAAAGATAAATAGATAATTATCTTCAAATTCAAAACTCAAAAGATAAAATAGACAATTATCCTTTTGAATTCAAAATTCAAAAAATAAAAGGATAAAAAAAGATAATTATCTTTTAAAATCAAATTTTAAAAGATAAAATAGATAATTAACTTTTAAATATCTGATACCATATCATTTTAACTTTAGTTATCTTTCATCCTTTTAAAAATAAAAAATAAAAATATTAAAGATAAAAGATGAGATAAGGGTTTTTGTGAAACATCACAAGTTTTCCTTAACCCTAATTTTTATCGCTTAGGGTTTCATAAACCCTAGTAGCCACGCGGGGCACGACAGTGGACAATGGGAGGCAGTGCAGCACGGTGGCAGGTGGCGGTAGTGACATCGGCAGCCGTCGACTTTTCCGACGACAGTTTTCCACTGGCTTTTCCAGCAGCAGTTTTTGGGTGGCGGCAACTTCCGACGCGGCATCAACAAATGCCATTTTCAAGGCGGAGACGATATTACGTTGAATTTATCAAAAATTACAATTTTTGCAATAAAATAAAATACATAAAATAATTTTTGCAATAAAATAAAATACATAAAATTCTATGCCTTAAATCTGACGTAAATTAATTCTAAATTGAAAGAAAAAAACGTTTAGAGTCAACAGATAAAGATCCAATCACACAACACTTTCAAGTTGATTTGAATGTACCATACACAAATATATGCCAATATCAACAAATTCATCGACACGTTTGTTTCAAATATCTATATGCTTAATCAATCATTTATGTCGCAGATACCAATTGTTGGATCAATGGTTTTAAAATTAAAAAAAAGTTTGAATCACGAACGGTTCGTGGGCGGAATTTTAAATTTTTTCTAAAATTTATGTAATCAAATTGAATAATTAAAAACCAAAAAAATAAAAGATCATGCATATCATATATTAACACGAATAGAAAAATTTTGAAAAGATTTTCACATTTGCGATGTATCAAAGATTTTCTAAATTGGTGGAATCTTTGTATTCGTTCTTCATGTTCTTCAAATTTCAAGATCCAAATCTTCAAGAACCAAAATCCAAATATGATCTTCAAGAACCAATTTATCAAAATTTTCCTCACCAATAACCACTCGTTAATTTCAAAAATATATCTTGTAAGAATTTGTTTAAGAACTGAGTGTGGGCTCTCAAGATGGTTGAATAAGAAAAATCAAAATTTCCATATCGGCGGCAACATGTGGGGTGGGGGGGGGGGAGAGAACTCTTTTTCTTTTTATGCAATTACACACTCTATTGACCCGTATCAATTACTGTGTTCTAGAGTTGTGTTGTAACTAATACAATTCTATTATGATAATCAATTTGCTATCACATATTTATAGTTATTAATTTTAAGAATTTATAAATATACCCCTATATTTTAAATTTTTAAAAATTAACCCCAAAATAACCACCACGGTTGAATTTTGTATATATCCTCTTAGAATTTGTGTTGTATCAAAATTCATCAATCCAATTGATCTCTATCAATTAAGTAATTTTATTTTATTTACTAATTATCTAATAATTATAGAATAATAAATTAACTAATGTCAATAAAATTAATCAGTTAACTAATTAAATGGCAACACCCATCACATATGAGTATAGGAAATACACAAGAATACATTTTGGTCCAACTGATATCATTTATTCTATTTCATATTCTCATGAACTATTCCAGATATCGAATGAACCCATATGAACAAAGCTATAAGATTCAAATGCCCGACGAATTTATCTTTATAAGTTCCTGCCTATTTAATCATGGCATCGTACGACTCCACTATAGGTTCGATGCCGAATTAACTCTCGATTCATCCGTGCTACATTTTGTGTTTATGCAAATAAACTCTTTTATTTCATGGTCCACATAATATTTTAAAATATTACCCATCGTGAATATCAATAACAAGAGCGGAGATATAAAATTACCATTTTATCATTTTTTATTTCCTTAACTCCTTTATTGACTGTGAATAAGAAAAACATAAAAGTGAATTGTCTCGTACAATTCACAAGTCTTAATCAATGACTCAATTCATTGAATACCAGGCCATGTTTCTTTATTCACACACCCACCAATAAAACGTAAGGTGCTATTGTTGCTTTCGCAATCCAACCATAAATTTTCATATATGTGAATAACGTAACTCCAACATAGTTGAATTACGATCACAACAGTTGAGATATTATCCGACAATTCGAAATCACCCATTTGACATATCAAAGATCTCAAGTAATTAAGTCAAGCTATGTATTCATCTCAGGATTAAGGTAATTATGAAAATATCTTTAAGATGTAACAATTAGATTTAGAGTTAGGTAAATGGTTTTTACTTTAAACCAATTTGTTACCGGTTTATTCAACATGTTCCATAACACGTCTAGGTTAACCGTTTGAATGTCCACGTCCATTCCCTACGACTGACATCCATTGATTCAACTTAAAAGTCATAATCAGATTCGATTGTTCAGTCGATCCTAAAACTGCGAATAACGTTCTGAACTATTTCAGAAGAGTTTGTCTGGAAGACTCCTCTGTCTTTACTCCTCTTACATTGATAATAATTCAAGGACTTGAGTAAATTATAAACACACTTTAATTAAAGGAAAGTTTTTATTTATTCATTAAATTTAGTAATATAAAATATCTACGAAATAACTAAATACTCAGAAATAGTTATTACAGCCTATTTTATGGACATAATTACAACATCATGTTGTACCCTTTTCTCCCTCAACATCCCCTACTTCCCAACCTGTTGTCAATATTGTTTCCTAACCTTCTGTTTCATATACACCTGCACCACAACCAATTCACCATATACTCACTAAATCTAAAATAAGATCTTTAAAACCAAGGGTGTTTACCTCTACTTTGAGTCCTTTTTTAGAACCAGGTTCCTTGGTTGAAGCTCTATAAAATCGTCACTGGAAAACTGCTATGATAGCTGAATATGCTGCTCTCATACGCAACAACACTTGGTCCTTGGTTCCTGCTTCTCCAGACATGAAAGTAGTCACAAACATGTGGATTTACAGGTAAAATACAACTCTCATGGGACTGTTAACATGTATAAAGCATGATTGGTTGCTAAGGGTTTTCAACAAACCCCATGCATATATCTCTTTGACACTTTCAGTCCTGTAGTGAAGCTATACAATTATAATTGTCATCACCCTTGCTGTCACTTTTGACTGGAATATCCAACAACTAAATATCAACAATGCATTTTGATTGGTGAGCTACAAGAAACAATTTACATGACTCAGCCTCCTAGTTTTGAAGATCACACCAAGCCTTCTCATGTTTGCAGGTTGCACAAAGCTTTATATGGCCTTAAGCAGGCTCCCAAAGCTTGGTTTGGCAAGTTAAATGGCTCTCTTTTAGCTTGGGGCTTTAAGAATTCAGTATCTGACCCTTCTTTGTTCATGTAATGCTCCAATGGTGTGAAAATCTTGGTTTTGGTGTATGTTGATGACATCTTTTAGTCACTGCAAATCACCCTAGTGCAATCTCTCAGATTATCAACCAACTCCAACAAAAACTTGCTTTAGAAAGGCTTAGATCTCTTAAGTGCTTCCTTCGGTTTGAGGCTTGAAGAACTTCCAAGGGCCTTACTCTAACTCAAGCAAAGTATGCTAAAGACATTCTTCAAAGGTTCAAAATGAATGACTTCAAAAGCACATACTCCAATGTGTCCTTCAACCAAACTTATTGCTCATGACACTCCCTTTCCCACTCCTTCTTTGTACAGAAGTCTCATTGGGTCTTTAAAATACCTTACCATGATCACACCTGACCTTTCTTTTAATGTCAACAAGTTAAGCCGATTCATGTTAGCTCCAACCATAGCTCATTGGACAACTTGTTAGAGACTTTTGTGCTATGTTAAAGGCATAATGCACTATGGTCTTCAGTTTACTCCTGCCAATAAGCTTACTCTCACTTGTTACTCTGATGTAGACTGAGGGATCTCTCTTGATGATTGTAAATCAACTACTGGCTACTTTGTTCACCTAGGAAATAATCTAGTCAGTTGGAGTTTGAAGAAACAAATTGTTGTGGCACGATCTAGCATTGAGTCTGAGTATCGTGCCTTAGCCTCTGCAACGTGTGATGTAGCTTACCTATCTTCTTAAGGAGCTTAACTTCCCCCTGGTTACCACTCCAATCCTCTGGTGTGACAACCAAAGTGTCATTTCTCTTGCAAGCAACCCTGTCTTTCATTCACACACAAAACACATCGAGATTGGTGTGCATTTTGTTTGAGATAAGCTTATATCCAAGGCAATTGACAGTCTATGCATTCCTTCCTTCTCTCAAGTTATTGATGTTCTCACCAAGCCACTGCCTCCAGCTTCTTTTGTTGCTCTTTGTCACAAGCTTCTTGTCATTTCGATGCCATCTAGCTTGGGGGGGTGTTGAAGCTCATTTTATCGAGCTTGATATTCCATGCACGTGCCTACGTAAGTGTGCATGATACACTGCATGGATTAATGATTATTCTAAGAACCAATAACTGAAGGACATGCAATCTAAGCAATGCTCATGCCAGCTTGAACCCCACATCAGCGAATCATCTTCCTCAATTGAGCACACACTGCTCGAGCCTGCCAAAACAGAAAATCATGAAGGCAATGATTGGCTAACTTACAATCCAGCTTAGCCAATCATTGCACAAAAGAAACTTCTTATTCTTTCTTTTTTTGTCATCTTGTATAACCATAAAGATGCTCTATTATTCTTCCCGTTTTGAGCTTAGCCTTGTTAATGGCTGCCGGTGTGTTTTTTTTGTAAGTTTTTTCTTCTTTAATCAATATACAGAAAACAAAGGCATTTCTCTATCGTTGTCCATCTTCTTTAGCTTATCTATCTCAATCTTTACTTTGAAAAAATGAAAAATAAAAAATCGTGGCATTCCCCATGTAGTAGGGTGATATTAACATTGTTAATTTCCAAGTACATATATTAGTAGTGTCACACAAAGATAAAAAAGATAAGGGCGTGGATATCCACACTGCCTCATTCTATATGTCCTTTACATTCTCTATTAGCTCAGATACATAACAAAAATGAGAGGGAAACAGAGGTATAGGGTGACAAAAAGCCATTTTCACAACAAGAGATGTTCTATGGTCGTGGTTATATACATATATATATATACATATATAACTTTATTTATTTATACGTGTACGTAAATGAAACAAGTAACAATTTAAAAACGATGACTTATCATCGAGAAACGACAATAATCGTGATCGGTTATCTACGGGTACAAGTTGAATAATGCAAAGGTCCACATTTTAGCACTCTCTTTGTAAGAGAACTAAAAAAGGATCTATATGTGCAAAGTCATGTGGGGGTTTGTGCTTTAATATTCCTTTTGTTTTTTGGTAGGCAGAAGCTGCCATTATCACCATGTCCACTCTAATCTCTCTCTCCTTTTTGCTTAAATCCCTTTACCCCACTTCCTTTGTCCAACGTCCAGCATTTCTGGGGTCTTTCTTTCTCTTTTCTCACAGTTATCTCATTTCCAAAACTACTTTCCAAAATTACATTATAAATTTTAAGAGAAATGAAGAATATGATTCGAACTCACGATCTCTAAGATATGAATATGAAGACTTAACTAACTGTGCCAACTCAGTTTGTCAAAACTGCCATAACATTCATTTCATGCAATAAGACTACATATACTCCAATTATTATACAGTGTCTTAGTCTTACAAAAAATCATTAGAACGGCTGAATTTGTGTTCGACATATTTCATAAATCAAAACATGTTATGATTAGATTTATCAAAATAAATGACATTAAGTAGTCTGAATTTGTGTTCGACATTCATAAATCAAAACTATGTTATGATTAGATTTATCAAAATAAGTGACATTAAGTAACCTACGAACAAAAGATGAAAAATGTGCGAACAGCTGTTATGTTTGAGTCACTCCACACTAACATTTAATATTTGAATCTAAATGATGAATTTGTGTGATTCGGTTTATGCATTCTTCATAACATACTTCTGATAATTAAAGATCTTAAAGATTTGATTCATGAATAAATATTTTTTTCAAACTTAAAAACATTTTTGAAAATTTTAAAATTGCATGTTTTAATTTGATTCCACCTTTATTTTAAATATGTAGTCTTATTGCATGAAATGAATGTTATGGCAGTTTTGACAAACTGAGTTGACACAGTTGGTACATATATATATATATATATATCTGTGTGTGTAGATATATATGTGTGTGTAGATATATATATATATATAGATCTGTGTGTGTAGATATATATGTGTGTGTAGATATATATGTGTGTGTGTATTCTTAATCGAACTTAGGGGGAAAAACATACAATGATTAAGCTGTGTTGTAAATGTATAAAATGATCAATTAATTATTGAGAAAATGAATAAAATCAAACTAAAAATTCTTGCCTTCATAGGAGTTCCAGTCTGCCAATTTTACCCATAATTTCTCTTTATTTGAATCCACCGTGTTTCCTCCTTTAACCTTGACATCCACAACATCACCTGCCCCACCCACATTGTACAACACAAGCAAGAAATTACGGTTTCCTTTAATCTCAAATTTAATCCCACCACTTTTGACACATCTAGTTCTCCTGAATTGTATAGGGATTATTCCGGCTTGCATTTTCGCGAGTTCCGTGAACATTGTCATGGTTAAGTCAAAATGCTTTTAGTGGGGTTGCACCAATTTGCACTAGGGTTTCATGAAGGAGGGCAGAAGTTGGTTGCTGTGACTATGATTGAGCCTGCATTGGGGATGCACCATTGAGGGTTTCAGACATATTACTTCAAAACACGCTCTACAAGTTTGGCCATTGTTGTATGGTGCTGTGCTTAGTGCTGCAGTTTGCAGTCCATATACTTGTTTAAATTGATTTCCATACCCACATGCTCCCTCTACAACATGATAAAATTATACAGATGTTAGTCATTTAACTAGTTATTTAAGAGATTTCGATTAGTGTTAACCAAATTTGATATGTGAGGAAAAAATATGGTTAATTCTTTCTACTGCAGTTTATCTGATTACGTTGAGTTTATGTGTCGTGGGTTTAATTAATTTCCAGTAATATAATTTTTTCAAAAGAAGATTTGATATGACAAATCATTTTATTATTATTTTTTTGGAATGATATGTTGAAAAGCCATGATTTTGGAGTACAAGAAGGTCATCTATTATATAAGAAAACTAATTCAAATTTACATGGCAAGAAAAGAGGTTATTCTTGGAAATACTTTTTTAATATGTTTGCCAATTAGAAAAAAAAGGGCATAAACTCATTGATTTGTGCCATGAAATTATGCATGCATGGAAGGAGACAAACATATATAAATTAAAGAAACAAGTACTTTACCCATGGTTCCTTTGCCGCTCATATCACCATAAAATGTAGCATGGCCATTATTCCATCCACTTCCAATTACCTGGTTATTGGCAATGACATAAAGAGCGATCAACCTTATGCATTTTCGAACAAAATGGGAATCATTAATTACATATACAAATAATTCAGGCGGCCAAATTGATTATTAGAATAGATTTGATAAACTTCCAAACTTTGATTTTAATTACGCTGGTTCATTGATATTAGATTTGATTAACATTCTTGAGAAAATTGCAAACAAGCATTTAATTCAAATTTCAGACCTACAAAGTGATCTATAGAGACACGTCATAAATTAAATGTGCAAACATAATATGGTTAATTATGATTTGGATATTCGGAGATTTTTTTAAAATAAAAGCGCCAAAAGGGAGCTAAGGACTAGAGAGCAAATCAGAAATACAATTAGAGCAAGGAGCAGAAAAAACAGAGGCACCCATGTTCTTCAATCCTTGACCAGCACAAATGTAAGCATGGATGTTGTCTTCTCTGGGGAAGAACTTAAAAACCGCAGGCTTTAGCTTGCTAACAAAGCTAGATATCAAAAATCACAGGACCAATTCCACACGCCTTCACATTTTGGGAACGTAACCCGGAAACTAAGTTTTTCGAGTGAGAGAAGATCTTCAAATCGCCATTACAGAAATTGCAATCCTCATGCATACCCAAAGAACGGCCCGAGCTTCTTCTCGAATGACAGAAGGAATATGATACATCTTCTTGAAACCCAAAGCTTTAATGGATCCTTCAAGTTCCTAGATAACCCACCCGAGACTTGCAATTTTTTCTCCTCAATCCACGCAGCGCCAGTCTTCAAAACCCAAAGTTTAGATTATAATCATGATTCTGCCATGATCTATCTTGGATGAAATCAGCTTCCGTGGATCCTAACTTCAAAAAGAAATAAGATGTCAGGATGTGAGAGAAATGCCATCCATCGGATTCAACCGCAAACTCTTTTGAAACATATGTTGTTTTGTTATTTTCCATGTCCTCCAAAGCCCAAAGGCTGCCCAGATCAAGTTGATCTCCTCCATAGCACTGTTCTCCGGGAAAGATGAGAGCAAATTTATCCAAACCTCTGTTCTCCGGAAAAGATGAGAGCAAATTTATCCAAACCTCCGAATCACTACATGGTGCCGTGAGTCACCAGCGCCGTGAGGTACTGTTGCTCTTCAAAAAAAATCTGATGAGCCTTGACTTAGAAGATATATATCGATATTATTCAATTCACCTCAGGGCTGCAACCATAATCAATGTGCAATTGTGTGATTAAAGGTTAATCAAAAAGCTCCGTGAGTTTTCTTAATTCTCTCAAAGTTTTGTCTCACAATGATCATTCTCCAAGATCTCTAGATTTCATGATCAGTTGAGTACATCTTGAGACAGAAAAATATCTTTGATTTATTCTACGTGCCCATACACGTCCTAGTGTATTTGAGGATTGACTTGAAAGATCTTGATGTGGATCTCGTAGTCTGTTGTTCGTGAGATTACAAGTTCGTTATTTGCAAGGACGCTTGATAGACTACAAGAGGTATAATTTATCTTTGTATGTCTTAAATTTAATGTATAAATATATAATGGACCCGAGCCGAAAAATGTTTTTCAGTTAAAAAGTTTTCATCTTTGAGATCTGGGAGGATGTGATCATTTATCATTTTATATTTTTTTTAACACACAACCACGCCTTCTGTCGTGTGTCACCGCAGATTCCATCATTTATCACCATCGCGCTCATTGGATTCTCCATGATTGGTTTTATTAAGCACCCCGTTACGACTCTGATGTAGAGCCACTTTATAACCTGACTTGACTGTACATCAGCCCGATTTGGAATGATGCCAAACCCAACTATCCATGCCTCCATTAAAACTAATCAGGATTTGTCGAATAAAGTCAGCATCTTCGTTTTAAAATAATTCTCAAACCAAGAAGAAATTCCATCCAGAACCATCATGGAGAATTAAATCGCTCACCATCATAGCTTCCAATCTTCTTGGGGAAAGCACTTTAAAAGTATTCGATTAAGGGATCCACGAATCATCCCAAATATTGATCGAACAACCATTTCCAACTGCCCACCATAAACCTCCTCGAAGAACCTTACGTCCTTCAATTATACTACGCTACCCCCATGATGATCTCGAATCAGTAGAGGCATTCAAGAAGTTCGGGTTTCTGAATCTTCAGTACTCGGTACAGCAACAAATCTTGGTTTGTAATAAGACTCTAGCCTTGTGTAGTCAGTAAGGCAAGATTAAACATGGCGAGATCTTTGAACCCCAACCCACCCTCCAATTTATCCCTTGATAACTTATCCCAAGCTCTCTAGTGAATTCCAGATTTGAGTGGGTATGAATTCCACCAGTAATCAGCAATATAACTGCAAATCTTCTTGCATAAAGAAATGGACAGTTTAAAACAGGTCATATCATAATTGAGAATTGCATAAGCCACCGCTTTGATCATAACTTCTCTTCCTATCTTCCTGTCGGGGTTCATAATTTTTCTGCCAAACCCGAAATTTTTTGCACTAAATTTTCCACAATGTAATTGAAAAACCGCGTATTAGACTTCCCAAAATCAGATTCTATTCCCAAATATTTGCTCAGGGAAGAAGCCAGTTTAATCCCCGTAATAGCTCCCAGCCTATTTCGCTTATCATGGGGAACATTGTTGCTATAAACAATCAAACTCTTAAGAGTGTTAGCTACTTGACTCGAAGCACAAACATACATATTCAGAATTTGCATTATAGCCCTTATCTCAGACTCCTCAGCAAGGTAAAACAACAGCGAATCATCAACGAAAAATAAGTGTGATATGGCGAGATCCCCCATTGAGAATTTAAATAGTGAGATAATGTTATTATTGCAAGCGTTTCTAAGCATACTAGATAGAGCCTCGACACACAGAATGAATAGATAGGGATACAATGGATCCCCTTGACGAAGCTCATGACTAGGGTAAAAAGTATCAGTATAATCACCATTAACATTCACATCGTACGAATCCATCAAAATACATAATCGGATCTAGCTACACACTTTATTGGAAAATCCCAATCTCTTCATGACCTCTATAACAAATCCCACTCAACTCTATCGTAAGCTTTCGACATATTAATTTTAAACGCGACGTCACCTTTCTTCCCAGTCTTCTTGATTCTCATAAAATGCATAATTTCATGAGCAATTAATATATTATTAGAGACCAATCTACTAGGAATAAAAGCACTCAGGGAATCGTTAACAATTTTGTCAATCTCCAGTCTAAGCCTATACGTAAGAGTCTTTGAAATAATTTTATGAGAAATATTATAGAGACTAATAGGATGGATATGGGACATATTTATCGGGTTATGGGGTTTAGGGATCAATGTAATATGAGTATGGTTAAGTTGGGGAGGAAGAAAATTATGCTTAAAGAAATTTTGCACCATAAAAAAGACATCAAACCTTAAATCTCCCAATGTTGTTGATAAAAGGCCACTGTGAAGCCATCAGGTCCCGGAGCCTTACTTGGGTGCATATCATGAACATCCCGATAGATTTCCTCCTCTGAAACCTCATCTTAAAGCATCTTAGCATCTACCTCTTCCAATTTGCATTGCATGTTCAAAATAACCTCGTTCAAAATCGTTCTATCCGGGTTCGATGTTTTGAATAACGATCGAAAGTGATCTGAAGCTATATGGTGAATCAAATTTTCCTCAGTAAAACAAAGCCCATTCTCATCCTCCAACACGAAAATTTTGTTGACACTTATCTGATATTTCACTTTGGTATGAAAGTAAGACTTATTTCTATCCCCTTGTCGGAGCCAATCAGATCTACACCTATCCCTCCAATATTTTGACTTCTCCCCTACACACCCTGTTAAGTTCAGTCTCAAGGTCATGGATCTGGTTCAAATCTGGTTCTTCGTGACTGTAGCATTTCTGAATTTCCTCATTAAGCGTTTTCTCCATCGAACGAGCCCTCTACGGATATTATTCAAATTTTTGGAAAGTGAATCTCGCCATTCCGAATGCTCCATACAAACGCAATTTCTTTGAATCAAGGCCTTTGCTTTCTGAAACTCCATCCACCTGCGATCATATCTGAACTTGTGGTGGAAGACCGTTTTTTAGTCAGCCATGTCAAGAAGGATAGGAATATGGCCTGAACCCGAATTAACAATTTGGTATAACCAGGCATTTGGATAAGTGTTTTAACCAATTAAAGTGGGCCAAACATCTATCAACTCTCTCTTTAATAAGCTCCGATCCGTGTCTTCTGTTGACCCAAGTAAATTTTAGCCCCGTGAATCCAATATCAATTAGATTACTGTCCCTAGCCAAGCCCAGCAACAGCTGCACACTGGTAGCAGGCTGATTATTACCTGAAAATTAGGAAATAGGGTCACTTTTGTATTGTTTTAGAAAATGGTCCACAATTTTTTTATTTACATAAATGATCGATTTTCTCTTCATCTTTCTTCTTTTGTCCCTTCATCTTCTCCCTTCATGTCTACCTCTTCTCTCCCTTCGTCTCTACTACATCTTTCTTCTATCCATTCATCTTATTTGCTTTTTTCTTTTATGTCTCTTTCTTCTTTCTTCTTCTCCATTCATCTTCTCCCTTCATGATCTATTTTTGGGCCTCGTGCTCTATTTTTCTGGCTAGATGTGTTTTTTATTTTTGATTTTCTTCATTTTGTGGATATATCATCAATTTGTTGTATGATTTTTTGATTTTGTGGTTTGATTTCTGGGATTCCAGTGAGAGAGATGTGGAAGAGAAGGGGGAGACATGTTTGAGTTTGATTTCTGGATTTCTGGGATTATAGCTGATGGTATATAAAAATATATTATAAATATACTACAACACACTAATGATATATTAAAATATACTATGGTATTTAAATATCATAGTATAGCATAGATGATATATAAAAATATATTATGGTATATTAAAATATACTATGCTATATAAATATATATTATTGCATATTTTTATATGTCATAGTACACATGTACATAAAATTTTTCTAGTTTTTTTCAGAACAAACAAATTGACTGTTAGAAAAAATCGATCATTCTTACAAATAGAACTTTTTTTGCCATTTCCTTTCTTATTTTTCAAGTATGGACTCTTTCCCTAGATGAGCCTATTACCTTCCCATTTTTCGCCCGATTTCATTAAATCGTTAAAGTCCCCCATAACGACACAATCTTCTTGACACACATTAATTCATCTAGATAAAGTCTCCAAGTGTTGAGCGTGGATCGAATCCGTCAGATTAATATAAAACACAAATAATCTCCAAAACTTATCCTTAGCCATATCAAAGATTTTTGCTTCAATAAAAAAATCCCCATACTTAACAAGAGTAACCGACGAATCATCCTTCCAAAGCTCCTAACATTCCTACGACCCAATGTAATAAATCCCGAAGCTCCTAACACTCCTTTGAATCTCCACAACATGAGTTTTATTCTTTGTTTCCAGTAAAAAAATCATATTTGGGGAATGAGTTTTATTTAACCTCTCACAACGAGGAAACTGTCAGGAAGTTCCCCACACTCTGACAATTTCACCTTAAGACTTTCATTGATCACCTTGAAGCTGGTTCGAGTCGGCTTCCTCCACCCTCGAGCAATTCATATATTCTGGAATATTAAATCCCATTTTTTACTAGACCATTATCATTATGATCCTCCACACACTCCGACCGAGCTTCATCCTCGAATAACTCCCACTCTCATTGCTTATAGGTTTCAGAATCTCAACGTAATCCTCGTTTTAAGTGCAAGAATTTAATTCCACATTATTTCCATTGGATTTCTTTGTGATCACTGCTTGGACATCCTCCCGAGCAACAAATGGCCGGAAACTACCATTTTTGGTAGATTCTGACCATATTTACGGTGAATCTGCACATTTCTCTCCCTTGTTCTCCTTTCTCCAGGACCAAAGATCACTCTTCGTTGAATGAGAATCTGAATAATCTCCTTGACCGAAATGTTGGATCGGGTTTTAAAAATTTGTGGAAAAATAATGAACCACGAACAATTTGTGGCTGAAAAATAAAAAAAAACGTTCACATCAACTATTTAATCATATTAAATATAAAACCTTTTATGATCATGCATATTTAGATTGACGTATTTAGAAGAGATGAAAATAATATTATACTTTTCTTGTATCGGAGGAGTTTTGACTTGATGGAATCCTATTGATTGTCTTGCGTTCTTCGTTCTTCATAGAACTTGAATCAATCTTCGCATTAACAATCACTCATAGGGTTCAGAATTATATCTCAATAAGATATCATTAGGAATTTAGTTTGGGGTCTTACAACAATAGAAGAAGAAAAAATTTCTCTTCTTCCTCTAGATTTCGGTGGCAATAGGGAGGGGAAAAAGAAACTGTTTTATTTGCTCTGTGTAATCAACACTGTGATATAGGTTGTATCAATTTACACATATACCCTTATATTGTAAATTGGTTAAATTCTCCTCCCTTTACTAGTAATTGTCAAAATGTTACATCTATCTAGAGCCAATACTATGTCAAAATTCATCAATCCAAATTGATAAATTAAATGGATCTCCATCAATTAATTTATTTCTTTTATTTATTAATTATCTAATAATTAAAAAATACCAATTTGTTAATTTGAACATTAATCTTTTCTCTTCACTACTTTAGTGACGATACCTATCACATATGAGTTCGGAAGGTATACCTTAGTCCAAAACATATTTTTTAGTCCAACTAATATTGTTTCTCATTCCTGTCCTTATGAGCTACTCCTGACACCGAATGGACCCCCATGAATAAAGCTATAGGATTCAAATACTCGACGAATTTATCTCCATAAACTTCTGACCTATTTAATCCTTACATTGTACTACTCTACTATAGGTCCGATGCCGAATCAACTCTTGATTCATGCGCACTGCATTTTCTTGTTGGTGCGAGTAGATACTTTTTATTTCACGGTCCACGTAATATTTTTCTATGTTACCATTCGTGAATGTCAATAACAAGAGTAGGATGTAAAATTACTATTTTACCCCTCTAGTTATTATTTTCTTAACTCTTTTTATTGACTGTGAATAAGAAAGACATAACAGTGAATTGTCTCGCACAGTTCACCATGTCTTATTCAATGATTCATTTCATCGAGTAGCTGGCCAAGTTTATTCATTCACACACTCATTAAAAAAAACATAAGATGATATTATTTCATTTTAAATCCCGCAACGAATTCCATATTTGTGAATCACGTAACTCCTACATAGTTGAATCACGATCCCGATAGCCGAGGTATTGTCTGACAATTTGAACTCAGTCCTTTGGCGTATCAAAGACCGCAAGTAACTAAGTCAAGTTTCGTATTCACCTTAAGATTAGGGTAATCATGAAAATACCTTTAAGGTGTAAACAATTAGATTTAGATCTAGATAAACGACTTTGCTCCAAACTAATTTAACACTGGTCTATTCAACATGTTTCATAACATGTCTAGGTCAACCGTTAGAGTCTCCATTCACATGCCCCAGGACCGGTATCCTTTGGTTCAACCTTATAGTCATAATCAGACTCGATTATCCAGTCGATCCTAAGACCGCGAATAACATTCTGAACTATTTCAGAAGAATTTGTCTGGAAGACCCCTTGGTCTTTACTCTTCTTATGTTGACAATAGTTTCAGGACTTGAGTAAATTATAAACACACTTTAATTAATAGAAAAACTTTTATTCATTCATCAAATTCAGTAATACAAAATGTCTAAAAATAACTAAATACTCATAAATAATTATTACTCTCTACTTTATGGATATAATTCTAACAATCTCCCACTTGGACTAAAGTAGGCGTATACAATCTCGTATTCCCACGCCCTTTATATGACCATCAAAGACTTTACTGCTTAAAGTCTTCGTGAATGGATCTGTTAGGTTGTTAACCATCGATATGTGTGTTACTACAACATCTCTTCGCTGAACAATCTCTCTAATCAGATGATATTTATGCTCTATGTGTTTGGATCTTTTGTGGCTCCTAGGTTCCTTCGAATTCGTTGTAGCCCCACTGTTATCGCAATAAAGTGTCATGGGCTTGTCGGCTTTTGGAACAACTTCTAGAGTCTTCAAGAATTTTCTAAGCCGTACAACTTCCTTTGTAGCTTCACAAGCTGCCACATACTCAGTTTTCATGATATAATCAGCGATGCAAGATTGCGTGATACTTCTCCATACAACTGCTCCATCGTTTAGGGTGAACACTGATCCTGAAGTGCACCTCCTAGAATCCTTATTTGCTTGGAAATCAGAATCAGTATACCCTATCATATTCTAGTCAGTACCTTAATACACAAGCATGTCATTCTTTGTTCTCCTAAGATACTTAAGTATATGCTTGACGACATTTCAATGCTCGAGTTCAGGATTAGATTGGAAATGACTCACCACGCCCATCATGTATTAAGTTTCTGGCTTAGTGCAAAGCATCGTATACGTAAGATTTCCTACGGTTGAGGCATAGAGAATATTTCTTATGTCTTCCTCTTCTTGAGGAGTCTTGGGAGAATGCTCATTGGAGAGGCTGACTCCATGTCTGAAAGAAAGATACCCCTTTTTGGATTCTTGCATATTGAAGCGATCCATCACCTTATCAATATAAGGTGCTTGAGACAGTGTCAATTATATGTTCTTCTGATCCCGAAAGATCTAAATACCTAGGACAAAGGTAGCTTGTGCAAGATGCTTCATATTAAATTACTTTGCAAGCCAAATCTTGATATCGTACAATTTTTCTACATCATTCCCAATGAGCAGAATATCGTTTATGTACAAAACTAGAAAAACCACTTTCCATTCGTGTATCAGTTTATACAGACATGGTTCATCCACTAACTGCTCAAAACTGAATTTCTTAATAGTTTCATCGAATATGATATTCCACGATCGGGACACTTGCTTAAGTCCATAAATAGACTTCAGCAGTTTACAAACCTTGCCCTCTTGGCCTTTCTCCATGAACTCGTCTGGTTGAGACATATAAATGCGCTCTTCAAGATTGTCATTCAGAAAAGCAGTCTTGACATCCATATACTAGATTTCATAATCAAGGACAACAATAATGGACATGAGGATTCTGATGGATTTAAGCATGGCCATCGATGAGAAGGTATCCTCATATTTAATACCTTCATTTTTTGGTATAGCACTTGACTACTAGCCTAGCTTTGAATGTCTTCACATTCCCATCTGGACCTCTCTTTTTCTTATACATCCATTTACACCCTGCGAGTTCTACCCGATGATCTATAAGTTTCCAGACTCTTTTCAAATATATCGATTGTATCTCAACCTTCATGACTTCTTGCCAAATATTTACTTTAGGACCAGCCATGATATGTGAGTAGGAGACAAGTTCATCATGATCTTTATCTGAGAGTGCTGTTAAGACATCTCCATAATACATGTACCTGTCAGGCTGTCTAACAACCTTTCCACTACGTCGAGGCTCCATAGCCTCTGACTCCTACTGTGGTTCTTACATTATTGAATCAGAAATAGTTCCTAATTGGAGAGTCATTGTCCTTCCACTCAATAATTCCTCTAGCACAAGAGTACTTCTCGGCTTCACACTTCTTATGTGGTCATCATCAAGAAAATAGGCATTTGTGCTCATGAATCCTTGCTCAATTAAACTAGCTACTGAAATAAAGTTCTTCCCAAAAATCGGGATATAATAAATATCACGTAAAATCATCCACTCATGATATTCATCTCAACACCCATGATCTTCATCTCATTCAGATAACTAATGATCAACATCATATGTTCTCTGACATGAGTTTCATGTTTCATCCGGTAGTTCATGAAGTTTCACACAACTGCCTGTTTAGCTTGACGACCCTGATCTCTGAACATTTCGGTGATGCTCAACCTCATATCAGTGGCAGTTTTCATGTTCTGATGCTCTTATTGCAACACATTGCTAATAGAAGCCAAGATGTAGTACCTGACGATCTTATCAGAACGCAGCCAAGAAGCATAAGCATCATTTTTCTATTGAGTCAATTCAGCAATATACTCAAGGAGACTAGGGGTGGTGAGCACGAACTTATGCTTTTCTACCATCAGCACGATATCAAGATTACGTTTCCAATTCACGTAATTTTCACCAGCAAGTTTATTCACATTTAAGATAGTTGAGAGTGGGGATAGCGACATGATTATTGAAAAGAATAAATAAAGCGGTGTAAATAAATACTCAATAATTTAGGAAAGTACGATGCATGATGCAAATACTAAAATATTTAAAAGTCCAATAAAAAATATTTCTTCCATAATGTTACGATTAACAATGATAGCTTGTCTCATTTAAGCACAACGTCCAAACTACCTCGTATCGCATTGAGACTCCTCTCGTTTAGTTAACGCTTCTAAAGATGTCACTACATCTAACTTAACCAATCACCAATGGTTTTGGTCATCTTGGCCCCATTGACTAGCCCCTATGAGGGATTCCAATGTACTTCGGGCTAAGTGTTTAACCAACGCATCGACTTTAAAAGTTACCATGAACTAACAGTCCGTCTAGGAACGGTTCTACATCCCCACTTCCTTACAAGCTTTAGTTTCTTAAGCAACTCGATGACTCAAAGTGACAATTTACAGGTTTCTCCCACTGAAGAGGGAACCACTAGGGTGGCTCTAAACCATTCTTCGTGCCATGATCAAGTTTGCGTTCTGGACCTTGGAAACGTTTTAACATAAACGACCCTCCCACTTAGTTTTTGTAAAAATGAATTTTTCTTTGCCTTTTCTAAATATTATAACTTTTTATAAATTTGAAGAAACAAGTTTTTAAATTTATAATTTTTTATAAAATTTAAATCACAATTTAAAATTTATAACTTTTATAAAATACACATTGTATTTAAATTATAACCCATTATAAATTTAAACTACAATGATACATGTACATGCTATGTGACATTTTGAAATTGGCATATCTCTATTTCTATATAGCATGTTATATAATGATACGAGATTAATAATAAATCATCTATTTAAAATTAACTTCTTTATGACTCATTTGTAATTACAACCCTTAAAAAGAATAATAAATAAATTATAATAATTTAAATACTAATCTTCTTAGCGTTTGTAATCTTCTCATTCTCTTTCAGAAAGTCTCACCAATTTGTAACTCTTTACAAAAGTCTAATCTCATTTTTAAAATTCAAATTTCAATTTAAAATTTAATTTTCTAACAATTTTTACTTTGATAAATAAATTACCAAGTAAATTAATCAATTGATTTATTTTTAAAAATAATTTATAAAATAAATTCTAATTAATTAGTGTTGAAAAATTACTGAATTAAATAAAAAACAAAATTTAGAGACTGGATTGGACAAAACACGAAGGTTTTATAAACCCAAAAGTTTTCAAAACCTCAAAGTTTCATAAACCCTAAAGTTACTAAAACCTCAAAGTTTCCTAAACTCTAAATTTTCCTAAAACTCAAGATTTCCTAAACTCTAAAGTTTCTAAAACCTCAAGGTTTCCTAAACCCTAAAGTTTTCATAACCTCAAGGTTTCCTAAACCCTGAAATTTTGAAAAACTCTAGGTTTCTTAAACTCTAAAGTTTCAAAAAAATTCAAGGTTTTCTAAACCCTATGATTTCCTAAACCATAATTAGGAAACCTACAGAGGCGAGCAGTGCTGGAAAGCAGCGGTATGGGGGAACAGGCAACGGCGAGCGTTAGCAGAGGCAATGAACGACAGTGACGAACGATGACTTTTCTTGCAATGACAGATTTACATGAAATTTAAAGATATAACTTTAGAAAAAATTAAATTACATCAAATCTTATACCTCAATTTCGGCGTACATCAATTCTAAAATTGAAAATAAACACCTTGAGCCAATCGATCGGGATCCATTCATAAAACACATTCAAATATGCTTCGAATCTACCATACATAAAATATATGCCAATATCACAATATCCATTGATACATACGTATAATTACTAAATATGCACAATCAAGAACTCAAGGCTATGATACCAATTGTTGGATTGAGTTTTAAAAATTTGACGAAAAACAAGTAACCACGAACAGTTCGTGGTCGGAAAATAAATAAAAATTCACATGAACTATTCAATCATATTAAATATAAAACCTTTTTATGATCATGTATACTTAGAATGACGTATTTAGAAGAGGTGGAAATAATATTATATCTTTCTTGTATCGGATAAGTTCTGACTTGGTGGAATCCTATTGATTGTTTTGTGTTCTTCATTTTCGTAGATCTTGAATTAATCTTCACACCAACAACCACTCGTAGGATTCAGAAGTATATCTCAATAGGATGTCATCAGGAATTGAATGTAGACTCTTAAAACAACATAAGAAAAAAATATTTCTCTTCTTCCTCTAGATTTTGGGGGCTACAATAGGGAGAGAGAGAAACTGTTTTTTTTGCTCTGTGTAATTACACACTGTGATCATGATTGTGTCAACACAATTAGGGAGGCAACCCTAATGCCATCCCTTTTATAAAGATTACAGAATATAAACATACACCCATATACTATAAATTTCTAAAATTCTCCTCCCTTGACTGTAATTATCAAAATATTACATCTTCCTAAAGTCAATACTGTGTCTAAATTCATCATTCCAAATTTATAAATTAAATTGATCTCCATCAATTAATTTTATTTAGTGATTATCCAATAATTAGAAAATAACAATCACTTAATTTGAATATTAATTTTTGCTCTTCACTACTTTAGTGACGATATCAATCACATATGAGTTTAGGAAGTATACATGGGTCAAAAACACTTTTTTGGTTCAACTAGTGTTATTTTTCATTCATGTCCTTATGAGCTACTCCTGAGATGAGTTTATTTTCATAAATTCCTCACCTATTAATCTTGACATTCTGTGACTCCACTATAGGTCTGATGCCGAATGAACTCTCGATTCGTGCACGCTACATTTTCTTGTTGGTGCAAATAAACACTTTTTATTTCACGGTCCACAATATTTTACTATGTTACCCAAAGACATAACAGTGAATTGTCTCGCACAGTTCACCATGTCTTATTTAGTGAATAATTTTATCGAGTACATGACCAGGTTTATTTATTCACTCACTCAGTAATGAAGCATAAAGTAATATTGTTGCATTTTGAAATCTCACCACGAATTTCATATTTGTGAATCACGTAACTCCTACATAGTTGAATCACGATCCCAACAATCGAGCTATTGTCTGGCAATTTGAACTCACTCCTTTGGCGTATCGAAGACCGCAAGTAACTAAGTCAAGTTTCGTATTCACCTCAAGATTAAAGTAATCACAAAAATACCCTTAAGGTGTAAACAATTTGATTTAGAGCTAGATAAACAGTTTTGCTCCAAACTAATTTGTTACTGGTTTATTCAACATATTTCATAATATGTCTAGGTCAACCGTTAAAGTCTCCACTCCCATGCCCCAGGACTGGTATCCTTTGGTTTAACCTAATAGTCGTAATCAGACTCGATTGCGCAATCAATCTTAAGACTACGAATAACATTTTGAAATATTTCAGAAGAGTTTGCCTAGAAGACCATCAATATTTACTCTTCTTACGTTGACAATAGTTCCAGGACTTGAGTAAATTATAAACAAACTTTAATTAATAGAAAAATTTTCATTCGTTAAATTCAGCAATACAAAATGTCTGATAAATAACTAAATACTCATAAATAGTTATTACACCTTACTTTATGGACATAATTCCAACGCGAACTATTTTTCATGAATCTCGTTTGAGCTCCATCACCTTTTATGTTTGTAAAAGAAGAATTTCACGATTTGGAGAATTGGTCATGAATTTTCTACATGATAATGAGAAGATAAAGAGTAGAGAGAAATAGTAATAGAAACCATGATTTACGTGGAAACCCCTTAAAGGGAAGAAAAATCACTAAAAACTTTGATAGTATTTTCATTATAGATAAAAGGGTCATAAGGCTAATGCAAGATACATATTGTACTTATTTCTTGTGTGTGTTGAGAGTCCCTTTAGAGTTATATTTTACCTTTATTTATAGGCTTTCAATAGAATCTGATGTAGTTTATCTAATTCTATCTGAAAATATGATCAACAGAATATTTCATTGAGATATAACTTAACAACATTAACAACTGAATAAATCTTAATCGTCTAATCAATCCAACGGACTTGATTAGCTTCTTGGGATTGCCACATTGGCAAGTTATGTACTTTCGTCTGATTGATCTCCTCCTCAAATTTTTGGTGACATGGAGGATTGAAGAAATTATGCTCGTTCATTTGCCCCTATTGTATTCGACGTTACTGAAACATCGATATACAATATTTTATTATAGGATAATACCTTCCCATTCTGATATATATTTTCGTGCAGTGTTGTTGCCGTTGTCATACAAAGGCAGGCCAAATCTGAGCTTCCCTTCTGATAGATAAGTTATTTTATATATGAGCTTAATCTATTTTCTGGTTGCTGGTTTTGTCCGTTTAAGATCTGGAGTT
This sequence comes from Datisca glomerata, assembly GCA_003255025.1. Classification (NCBI taxonomy): domain Eukaryota; kingdom Viridiplantae; phylum Streptophyta; class Magnoliopsida; order Cucurbitales; family Datiscaceae; genus Datisca; species Datisca glomerata. The sequence continues at coordinate 234,231 of QANY01000292.1, read as the reverse complement.
TTGAAGTTGATGGATGAAATTTTGTTCACGGAATTCTCCTTTTAATTTTTGCCATTACTCCTTTCCGTTCCCATTTACAAGCATTTCTTGGGAACACACGGCATAGTTTATCAAGTAGTCATTTGACAGGACATTGTCACTCTTCCCGTTGAGGTGTAGCTGCTAAGCTTTCCATTTTAGTAATTTTTCTTTCCTCAAGACTTAGCAAATTTCCTCTCTTCTTTTTTTGCGTAGCTCATTTTTTGTTGTCACTTCTTCATTAATAGGGATTGGTTTGTTTGAGAATGACTTCTAGTTTTCTTTTGAGAACGGCTACTAATTGTTGAGTTTCTCTAGTTTCATTCGCTATGGGCTCATTGATAGAGTTTCTCACATTTCCTCATTTTTTTTCCTTCTCTCTTACATTAAGATATGTGACAAAAATATTGTACAAGAATAATAACATATAATTTACTAAAATGAGTAAGGATTTCCTGTCGGGCTCCTTGCTAGAGTTTCTCCCGTTTCTTTTTCTTTTTCTTTTTATCGTGCATAAATATCTGCTACAAGAATGTTTAACAAAAATACCATATATAATATCTTAATTGAATAAGTAAGGAACGAGTATACCGTTTCATAATTTTATTATAGAGATCTGAGTTTGATGCGCCATGTCCATCGTTTTCATAACCAATTTTTTTGTTTGAAATAAATATTGTTTTCACGATTTGTTGTGATGAGCGTTACCATTCCAAAACCAAAATATTTTGGATCTTATGATTCCAGACAGATTTGCTTTTGAGAAGTCTGACGTAATATACCATAACTTTCACCAGGAAGCTCGAAATCGCACTTCATAAAGATTTTCAAGAAGCTGACTTCCGTAGATTTGTAGTGACATATGATTTTTCATGTAACTCTTCTTGTATTGGTGAAGTTTAATAAACGAAGATGACTGTTCTACATAGTCCTCTTTTCTGAATAGTTTTCATGAAAATTACCATCACTTTTTATCGTGAGCTCTGAAATAAATTCTAGAAAATTCTCCAAGAAGTAGACTTCCAATTGATATAGTATAATATTATATGATTCTCCATGTAATAAGCTTCCAATTGATATAGTATAATTTCTGAAATTCATTGTTCCGCATAATCTTCTTTTCTAAACAACTTTCATGAATATTATCATATCTTTTGCTTGAGAGCTAAAAATGAAGTTTTGCAAAATTATTCAAGAAGTAGACATTAATATATTTCTAACGATATATAATTGTCATGAAATACTATCAAAATCAACACAGTTTAAATATTAAATTTGAATGACGTAAATAGGTTTAATTTCCTAAACAACATGTAGGAAATTACCATAACTTTTGATCGAGAGATCCAAATTTAACTCTGTAAATTTCTTATGAAAACTCACTTCCAATTGGTACAATTTAGTTTATGAAGTTGACAGTTCTTCATAATCTTCTTTCCAAATAGCTTATATGAAAACTACCATAACTTTGTTTTCGTAGCTCCAAATTAAGTTCCGTTAAATTCTTCAGGAGGAAAATTTTTGTATCTTTCAAACGGCATATGATTTTCTATGTAGCTATTTTCAGTTTAGTACAGTTTAAAACTGAATCTGTAAGATTATCAAGTATTAAGTTGGCCAAATTAAATAAAACATTTTTAGTGTCTCGAGTTGGATGCATGATCTCAAAAAAGATATTTTGGGTTGATAATATTTAAGAACTCAAATCAGTCTAGGCATGGTGATATACACTAAATTTTTTAGATTATGCATAAGATAATAAATTCACATTTTTGAATAGGTACAACGGCATATTTAAGAGAAGCAAAGTAATTTAAAAGTGGATACTTATCTTTGAGTTCAATGCCATTTGCAAGTTCTGGGTTTTTGTTGGAGGTAACCCATTGGACTTTTCGTTTGCCATCACCTTATTCTTATTTCAAATATTGTGAGCATCTTATGTTTTGTGGGTAATTTTAGATTGGTTAACAGCTTGGTGTTGAGAAGATCTTTTGTTCTGGAGACAGCTTGCATTTTCCTTCATAAAGACCCAACCGATTTGGAGCCATCCGTTTTGGTTTACGTAGTAGTCAAACAAATATGAATCTGAACTTTGATTATTTTACTTATCGTTGGCTGCTCCTCGTCCGTCAATTTTTCGCTTCCCCTTTTATGCCCCTTCTTTTTGGTTTCGGTTTAGGGATTCTATTTTCCACTTGTAGTCTTCATCCGTTCTTTGTGCATTTCTGTTGTGAAATTATTTTATAATTTGGTCACTTACGTTTCATCGCTTGTGCATCTTTTATCTTCCTGCACTTTTGCATATAGAAAAAGAAAGTGAAAGTCAGATCAAATTGATGTTTCCGTTCATCAACCGCGGAAGGATTTTTCTTTTTAGATTGGGATAAGTTTGAATTCAAAATTTGTATTATAATTCAAAATTTGTATTATAATCCAAAATTTAATTTGATTTAAAATTAAAAATTAAAATAATCTTATCATAACAAGTCTCAGATAATATGTTTTGAAATTTGAAATTCAAAATACAATTTAAAATTTAAAATTAGAATTAGAATTCAAATTCAAGATAATCTTAGTTCATCATACATCAAATTGATTTACAAATTCTTTCTATACCTTTTTAGTTCTATAATTGCGTAAAGACATGTGCCAATAATAATGTTGAAATAATATGAAAGGAGCGAGTTTACCGTTTTCCATTTTCATACTCGTTCCCATTTTCTATTTTTGTACCCGTCGTCGTTTCCGTTTCCGTTTCCATTGCCATGCCGTTTCCCTTTCTGTTGACATTTCATTCCATTCCCCTTGGCATGTCGTTCCCTTCCCATGCTATGCTGTTTCCATTTTCATTTCTGTTGCCATGTCGTTCCATTCCCGTTGTCATGGAATTCAAAATCTGATCCCCCATTCAATATTCTAAATTATTTTTCTTCTCATTCTTAAATTTACACATCTTTTTGTAACGTCATTCCTAATACTTTGGTGCCTGGACTTCACTATTCTTCAAAGTTGTTTCTTGTTCTTCAAATCTTATATCTAAAACGTGTTCTTCATCTTGATGGCAGTAGCAAAATCGATTGCCTTTTAGTGAACTTGATTTTACAGATCTCAAAAGTTTCATGTTAAAGAAGGAAGAAGAGATGAGAATTTTGAGCGTTGATTTACTCTCAACAAAAGCACCAAATATAAATAAAGAAACTCAGGATTTGAAGAATTGGTCGTGAGTTTCCTACATGATAATGAGAAAGCAAAGAGTAGAGAGAAAAGAGTAATAGACACCGTGATTTACATGAAAAACCCTTAAAAGAAAGAAAAAACACGAGAAACTTTGAGAGTATTTTCATTATGGAGAAAATGTTTGCAAGGTTAATGCAAGTTACATATTATGCTTGTTTTTTGTGTGTTGTGAGTCCATTTGGAATTACATTTTACCTCTATTTATAGACCTTCAATAGAATCTAATGTAGCTTATTTAATTCTATCTGAACATAAGATCAACAGAATATTATATTGAGATCTATCTTATCAACATTAACAATTGAATAAATTTTAATCGTCTGATCAATTCAATAGTCTTGATTAGCTTCTTTGGATTGTCACGTTGGCAAGTCATGTACTTTTATCTGATTGGTCTCCTCCTCAAATTTTTAATGACATGACAGATTGAAGAATTTATGTTCGTTCAATGTTGATTTCTCGGATGGGCTCTCATCTCCATACTTATTCTCCAATAACTTACCACGGCATCTATCCGATGCTCTAGAAGCGCATTACAACTCTTCGTCCCCCACGATCCTGCAATATAAGCAAATCTTAGGCAAGCGTTCATATTTTAGCCATACCACCATACCACAACCCGTACCCCTTGATGTTGAATGACCACCACTCGGGATAGAGGCTGACTAATATTCACTTCAATTTTAATTCTCATAAATTTCCTCTACTCAATTCCATCTCTGTTCACCCTCTCTGAAACATCAATGACTCTGCCTAGTTTGTGACCAATAACGTGACCCACTTTTCCTCTTCTGCATTCCATAGGGAGGCTGTGTAGTTATACCCAGAAAGCGCAAGTGTCAAATTTTAGTTTGGTCAGAATAAGCCCCATATTCCAAGGTTTCTACAACGAAAGTTTATCATCAAATAGTCAAGGTCCATTTTCCAAAACGAAATTCGTACTAACTTCATCCTTAAAAATAATTTGAAAAACATTGTCCTCCACTTCTGAAAAAATAGCGTCTTCTTCGATCCATGTCTATTAAAACGTTTGGTTGTCAGAAGTCTAGCCATAAGACTCAGCTTACAGATCTCCACCTCCTTATAGTTTGCTTCTTTTGGGATAAAGTTCAATTTCCTCCTCCTCGGCCATCCTTATATATTCACCATCCTCCATCATCTTCTCCATAGAACCCACCAAGAAAACCAGAACAATACTGAGATGTTAAGACACAATGAGCGGACGGGGAAAAGCATAAAAATCTAAAAAGAAAAGGCATAAAAAAGATATTTAAAATAAACAATTACTACAAAGTGTATTTTTCAGAGACAATTTTTTTATCAAAGTTATTATAAATTTTAAAGAGAATGAGAGAATATAACTCGAATCAACGACCTCTAAAGTATGGATGTGGGGGTTTAATCAATTGCGTGATCTAGCTTGTCTTCCTTAGAAACAATTTACTCGATATTTAAAATAATGTCAAACCATTCTTGTGATGACTTGACAAGATTTTAACTGTTAGAAGTTTTAAGAGAGATTAATTAGTGTTCAACTGTTTAAACACTAGAATCCACTTTGGGTAAAAAAAATTCTGTAGAAAAAGTAGAGTGAAAGAGGCAAGGAGTTGTAGAGAGGAAGGAAGGGGAAAAAACTAGTTGTGGTGACATATGGTGAATGTCATATACTATTATTTGCACTTGTCTCCTATGCACGTGGGAGTTGTTGTCTTTGGCACTTTGGTTCTATGTTCATTCACAAGATTGATGGATTTTCCAGATAGAGATATTATTGATAATAGTTTGCCTGATCATTTTGTTCGTTGCAATCTCACAGAATAGGAAGTTAGTGAAATAGTAATTCCCAAGGAGGCAGCATATGGGAATGTGGAAGCCAGTAGACTGAGTATTCTAGGAAGATTGTTCTCAGATAGAAGATATAATTTCTTTGGTCTTAGGAAGGCGTTGTCGAAACTTGGGGGGTTGATAAATGAAGTTCATTTTAGGGAAGTAGGGAAACATGTCTTTCAAATCTTTTTCAATAACGAAGTAATTCTTAATTTCTTGTTGAGAATGGACCATGGTTGTTTTGAGGTAGCATTCTCGTTATCAAATGTTGGGCACCAGGATTGACATTGAACAATGACGAATTCTTCTTGAATCCATTCTGGATTCAAATTCATAATCTTCCGCTTGAATGTTGAGGGAAGACTGTGGGTCTGTTGATAGCCAGCAAAGCTGGCAAGGTGATTGCCTATTAAGAGAATTACTTTAGATATGGGTTTGAATTTAATCAGTTTTTGCTATCAAAGTAGAAATGAATATAACAAAACCCTTATTGGGATGATCGTTCATTAATTTTGACGGTCGAAAAACTTGGTGTCTATTGTGGCAGGATTATTCATTAAGAAGGGGAGTGTTCTAGGCTTGTTTCTAATAGAAAGAATAATGTCAAAAATAATTCTTCTAAGGAGGAATATGGTGAGAGTTTGTAAATAGCGAGCCACGTCGTTAAGAGTGATGTGTCAGAAGGAACATGTGGCATCTAAAGACAGGTCCATGTGGTGACATCTGTAAAAGGCGTACCTGTTTTATAAAGTTGGCAAACCCGTTATATGAAATTAGGTATTAAATATTATACTTCATCTTCGAGTTTAGTGACAAAGATTTGAAGGTCTTTTCTTACTTGGGAACAATCTGGGGGTGTGGTTTGGTAGAATTAGGGCAATGCTCACTACATCGAGATGGGAAGATCTCATTGAAGGATGTAGCCACCTTACGAGTCTTAGAAGTGCATCCTTTGTGCCGCACCGGGAGAACCCCGGGCCCGACTCCCCATGCCACACCGGGGGAACCTCGAGGGTGGCTCTTCATGCCTCAATGGGGGGAACCCCAGGCGCAGCTCCCCATGCCACTCCAGGGGGAACCCTGAGGGTGGTTCTCCATGCCGTCACGGGGGGAACCCTATACGCAGTTCCTGATGTTACATCATTTTATGGATGTGACACATTTTAGGTGTGGTGTCACGTATTTAATGTGTGATCATATTTTAAGCACGACACTTATTGATGTCAGTTTATGCCTGGACACGCGACTCTTGTTGGTGTGATTTTTTATTTGGACACATGATTTGCATGCGATTGAAAAAGATACGTGTGTGGTCCTCACTCGACCCCATCTATATAAAGGTTAGCACCATTATGGAGGCAATCACTTCTCATCAATCCCGAGATCAAATATTGAGAATATTCTCTCCTCGAGTTTTCTCACCTACCTTAGAGTATTAAATGCATTTGTCACCTTCTGATGACTGCCTAAGGTTACTTGTCCTTCATAGGGGTGTTCACAGTTTGGTTCAGTTGGTTTTTTGGCGAAAAACTGAACTGAACCGAATTTTTGGTTCGGCGACAAAACCAAACCAAACCATGACTGAACACCCTAGTCCTTCACCCCCGACCAACAACTCCCATGTTCCCAGGCATACTTGACATAGACTAGATCTCTCATACACAAATCACCTAAACCCCTAAACATTTTGGCGACTCCACTGAGGAGTGATCTGTCTACCATCTTCATCTTTTTTCAAGTATGGCTGGACGTAGTCGAATGACGAGAAACCTCTTCTCATTTGGAAGGAGAGAATGTTTGCCCAACCATTGAGAACCATGACATGGAAGATGCTACTTCCAGGGAGAGAATCAACCTCCTCGCCGTTACCGCTGCTACCATGACGGTGACTGAGTACGTTGATCGCTCTCCTCATGGGTGCCCAGAACCCTTCTCCACCACTAGATGTCATTCATATCGTCCCTCCTCACATGGTGAACCAGACCAACACCGACAGATAAATTCCAGCTATAAATCTTGGGGGCTCGTCCGGGTCAGGTACGGTACGGTAAACAATTACCAGAATGTGGGTCACTCAAGCAACCCTGCTAATGATATCATTCCACCAACAGATTCCCTGCAGCCTTCACACATCCCACGCTGGCATGTGATATCCCAATCGATGACACATACATCGGTCCTTTCATCACCAAAGAAACACTGCAAAAGATGTTGAAAATGGAGGGCGTCAGGGCCTCTCTAAGCGACACGATAGTGGACTTTCACCCTCTTACCCATGTGAGCTGGCCATGAGGCCATACCTGTCTAAGTATGTGCTTCTGAAGTTTCACAAGTATAACGGGAAGGAAGGATGTGCCAGAGAGCACATTGTGCGTTTTATTGGTGACTTGGGGCCACAGGGATGTGATGAGACCATGGGGCTGAGAGAGTTCTTGAAGTCACTTATTAAGCAGGCGTACACCTGGTACACCAACATGGTGCCATGATCGATCTTGAGTTGGCCTCATATGGGCTCGACCTTCATGACCAAGTTTTTCGTGTCTAAAGAAAAATGAGCATTTTGGAGTTGGGGCGTGAGCCTCAAAGGAAAGACGAGGATCTAATGACTTTTTTCAGACGATTCAAGGACAACGTGCTCAATTTTCGTGAGGAATGGAAAGAGGAGGCCCTCGTTGAGATGTGCATCTGCATGATGCTTAAGAAGTACATTGCACATCTGAAGATCTTGGACATTATTACATTCTCTCATCTCAGCGTTGCCTTTCAACGCACCAACATTTTAGTGCCCAAGCCGAATGCCACAGAACAGGGAGAACGTGGGGTGCGTGCGTGGAAACCCGTGAGATATGCACCCTAAGTAGCAATGATGCGACCTCAGAGGTGAGGTGCTAACAGAATAGGAGTGAGGGGGATTCTATGCGGCCTTTCCCCTGCATAGATAAAGTAAAGGCACTGTTGGACATCTGGGTCAAGGATAAGGTCGTACGGAGGCCCTGGGTGGACAGGTTGCACACGAGAAAGGAAAGAGAGTCGGCTCATTATTGTAGCTTCCACAGGGACACCTCCCATGCAACAAAGGACTGCAGGACTTTGAGGTGGATTTTCCACGATAAACTCAAGAAGGGGGAAATCATTACATAATATATGGATGTCGTGATAAACCAACCATTCTCACCGCATGCTAACGCGAATATGATTAGTGTTCATCACGAGGAACCGTGGTGGATGAGGAGGAAGAAGACGAAGGCGTGTACATAGAGACAAATGCCGCCTTCATAGAATCATTACTGCGAATGAGAGTTTGCAAAAACTTTTTTGATACGTTAGAACTAGACCGGGAGGCATGGCGCCAAGTGCGTAGACATTGGTGAATGTCTCTGAGTTGAGTAAGGCCAAAACATAATGTAACTTCTCCCAGCCGCCCTTAGGAAGTATAAGAAGGAATGAAGAAGGTGCCATCAGTTTTACCAATACAGACTGCATGGTTAGGAGAGTAGGGCACAACCTCCCACTGTATGTCGAGGCATTGGTCAATGGGATGCAAGTTAGGAGGACTATCATTGATAATGGATCCGGGATCAACATAATATCACTTGCCACCTTTCATGCTGTAGGTATACCTGAAAGAAGACTAGTTAGACAACAGAATGTCATTATGGGCTTCTCATCTTCACCCGTTAAAACGTTGGGGTTTGTGAATGTTAAGATACAAGTGGGACCAATCCACAGTACAAACTGTTTGCATGTCATCGAGTCTTAGAACATCTATCACATTTTGTTGGGAAGGCCTTTGATCCATGATCATGAGTGTGTCCCCTCTACAACATTACATCAATGAATCAAGTCCAAGTGAAAAGCGAAGGATATCACCATTACGGCCACAAAAGTGTCGTTTGACGAAACAGAAGCTAATCTGGTGGAAGCCACACTGTTTGATGAAATTGCTTCCGCTATAATGGCGGCCCCGAGAAGGATCACGGCTATTACCTTGCCGAAGTGGGAAGGCAAACGGGGCAAGACTAAGGTGACATGGGGCAATGAAGTAGTCACCCGGGTGACGTTGCCAAATGGTAAAAGGGCGTACCGATCGTAATGGTACGCGGGATCAGGGAAACACCGTGATCCCCCCGATGGCATGAAAGAGGAAATAATGTCAGAGGAGGCATTCGTGAAATAACAAGGGCTAACCAATGGGACCTACGTGATGAATTGTAAAGTGCCGGAAGAACCTTTGAAATCAATATCATCGCCGTCACCGGGGGAGTAAGAGGAAGTCTTCCTCGATAGGGAAGCAAAGCGGAGACCCATTTTCCTGGTGAAGGGCTTGTCTGGAGATCAAAGAGAAAACTTACTGACCCTACTTCGGGAATTTCAGGACGTTTTTACGTGGTCATAGACAAGGACGCTGGGGCTGGATCCCACCCTGGTGACACATAAGTTGGGGGTTTCCACAACGTGAAACCCCATCAAGCAGCCACCTCGACACTTTCGAGTCGAAGTAGAGTTGCAGATAAAATCTGAGATCACTAAGATTATGTAGGAGAAGTTCATAAGGTCGATAGAGCATCCCACCTGGTTGGCCAACATTGTACCCGTGAAGAATAAGAACAATCAGGTACGGTGTTGTGTTGATTTTAGAGACTTGAACAAGGCATGCTCGAAAAATGATTTTCCACTGCCCAATGTAGATGGCTTAGTAGACGCCACAACAGAACATGAGATTTTCTCATTCGTGGATAGGTTCAGTGGGTATAATCAGATCAGGATGGCTCTAGGAGACGCTGAAAAGACTGCTTTTAGGACTTCTTTCTGAAACTTTTCCTATGTCGTGATGTCGTTCGGACTGAAGAACGTCGGCGCTACCTATCAGAGGGAAAGTACGGCGATATTTCATGACATGATTCATGACTTCGTTAAAGACTATGTAGATGAATTGGTTGTTAAGTCTAAGGTGGCAGGCCTGCATCTCAAACACCTTATAAGCATTTTTGAAAGATGCAGAAAGTACAACCTCAAGATGAATCCATTAAAGTGTGCCTTCGGGGTACCTTGCGATAAGTTTTTGGGGTTCTGTGTGCATTAACGCAGTATAGAAATTGACCAGGCAAAAGTGTGAGCCATTAGGGACATGCCACCACCACGAGCAGTGAATGAGCTCAAATCTTTCTTGGAAAAAGTTTCATATGTATGTCATTTTACCCCTACCTTGGCAGAGTCAGTTAGTGCGCTCCAACCACTTTGAAACAAGGTTGTCAGTTTGGATGGGCATCAGAGCAGTAGAGGTGTTTTTAGCAGATCAAGGAAGTCCTAGTCAACTCCACCACCATGGTACCACCCCGGGGAGATCTGTCACTTATTTTGTACATTACGTCCATGGCTAAATCCATTGGAGCATTATTGGATCAGGAGAGGGAATGGGTAGAGTTGCCAGTTTACTACTTGAGTAGGGTTTTGCTTGATGCAAAGTTGAGATACACACCCCAAGAAAAGCATTGTTTAGCACTTGTCTTCGTCACTCAGAGGTTACGGCACTACCTGCTCGGTAATAAAATCCATCTGATGACCAAGTCCAACCCGATTCATTTTTTTCTATCGATGGCAACCCTGAATGGGAGGCTCACTAGGTGGACAACACCGTTAGCACAATTCCTGAATGTAGAGTTTGAACCTATGGATGAAACCATCCTAGGGGAGTTCTACAAGGTAAAATTTTGTGAAGAGGCAGTGTGGGGATTGACCTTCGATGGATCGTTAACATATAACAAAGGTGGAGCAGGGCTTGTACTGGAAGACCCTATGGGCAACATGTTTCCAATGGAATACAAGTTGACATTCCCTTGCACGAATAACGAAACTGAATATGAGGCGTTGGTGCTTGGCCTAAAGTATGCAAAGGAAAAAAGCGCAAAGTCACTCAAGGTTAAGGGAGATTCCAATTTGATAATTAACTAGGTTAATGAGGAGTTTGGTGTCAAGGAACCTGCCCTCGCACAATACAGACACGAAGTCCAAAGGCTGACTGACATGTTGGAGAAGTTAGTCTTTGAACACACCCAGGTCCCTGTCATCCAGATGCGTTGGCCACGCTTGCCTCCAAAATTTTGGTCTCAGACCCTATCCCCATCATCGAAGTGGCTGTCTAGACTAGCTTTGCTGTCTTTGAAAGCCTCGAGCGGGATGTGTATCAAGATTGGAGAGATAGTGTTCAAAGACGGCTTGATGAATGAAGCATAATGGTTGACCGAGACTTAAAAAGTTTTGTGCAGTTGAAGGGAGTGTTGTTCTATCGGGGAACAGATGAGGTCTTTGCAAGGTGCATAAATGTTGAGGAAGGTAGAGGGCGACTCCAATGCCTTCACGAAGACGTTTGCTCCATAGAGGCGCCACTGTTACATAGACGCCTACAAAGGATGTGTTACTATTGGCTGAAAATGAATGAAGAAGCCCTTACACTCCAAAAGGACTGTCCAAAGTTCAACTCCTGCCAGACCTGAAAGAAGTGAACGCTATAGAAGTTACCACCGATTGGAGATGACCCTATGTCACTTACCTGTCAGATAGAGTGTTACCCACGGACCCCGCGGACGCCATCAACATCAAAAGAAGGAGCTTACACTTTTTTCTTTTAAAGGGAGGATTATTGCAAATGGGAATAGATGATCGACCCCTCAAATGCCTTGGGCTCGAGAAACAACGCACAATCTTGGAAGAGGTGCACAGAGATGCCTGCAGAGAGCACAAGGCGGAAGACATTTATACGAGGAATTATTGCAAATAAGGTATTACTGACCAACTATAGAGATGGATTCGATAGAGTTTACAAGGAAGTGTTATGCATGTCAAGTGTTAAGGAACGCCACACATGCACCTTTTGTGCCCCTGCACCCGGTGGAGGTCCTTTGGCCATTTCATACTTGGGAGATGGATTTCATAGTCCAGATCTCACCAGCATCTAAAAAGAACATATGGATTCTGGCTGCTATTGATTGCTTCACCAAGTGGGTTGAGGCAGTTGGATTGAAGAAACAGACGGGGGATCAAGTCTACAACTTCATCAAAGAGAATATAATTTGTAGATTCAGACTGCCCAGGATGATAATATCGAATAACGGCACTGCATTGGACAAGCAAAGTGGTGTCTCAGTTGTTCGAGAACTACAACATCCGCCACGATAGATCTTCCCCAAAGGAAACGGGAAGTGGAAGCGACCAACAAGACGTTGCTGAGGATCCTAAGTAGGATGGTTCATGAAGCTCAAGAAACTAGCATGAGCTATTACCCTTAGCACTTTGGGCATACAGAATGTCAAAGCGTACCTCTACTCAAGCAACACCCTTCTCATTAGTATACATATGTGAAGCCATGATACTTACAGAGGTGATGGTACCTTCCGCTAAACTATTGTCATCCGCTGGGGTGGAACAAGCCACACGCCCTGGAGATTTAGAGGCCTTAGAGGAAAGAAGAGACCAGGAAAATGAAAGAATTGAAGCTATTGTGAAGCCTTGGGCCTTTTCCATGGGGGACTTAGTGTTAAAGGCAGCTGAACACATGATGAAATGGATACACACTAAGAAATTTGAGCCCAAGTGAGAAGGACCCTACGAGATCGCCTCCGTAGCCGATAACGGGTACTGTCGATTGGCCGAACCTCAAACGCACCAAGTCATCCCAACAAGTGTCAACTTCAAGTATATTAAGAAATACCATCCTTAATGTTATGTTTTTCTTTAATATTACTATCTTGTAATGTAGGTTATTCCTGAAATGCAATTAGGGTCGTAAGACATTTCAATGAAGTTTTGTTCTTGAAACACATGTAAGACATTTCAGCGAAAGTAGGTAAGCCAAGGAAAATATGTATAAAATATTTGAATATTAATACAAGCTCCATCTTTCTTTACTCTATCAAATATCAATGTCTACTGAGAATTTAACCGATGTTGTTATCCCCCTTAAACCAGAACTTAGCCGTTGCAAAAAAAAGGTGGGGAGAAGCAGAATAATCGCTTAACGCATTGTTGAAACTCATACAATTACAAAGGTGAAATTTGGCCGTCATGTTAATTATCTCAATTATTACTTATTTAGCGGAACGTGGTTGACATATACTGGTTTAATTTATAAATTCTCTTTGTAGATATTGATTGTGCTAAGCGACGAGTAAAAATGATGTAATACACTAAGTATGAGTAAGTACACTATGGAATAACATGCTTTTATATTAATATCTTACAGATGTACAAGAATACAAGACAAGACAATATAAAAGCTATGGCTGGGGAAATAAATCAGGAGCAAGTTTGCCCAAGACGTTAGGATAATGCTCCAACATAGCACGATGCTTACCTATCTTGATTCTAATTTCATTCATCTCCGCCTATACTTTAGTGATAACCGCCTCACGCTCTGCCATTTGTGCCTCAAAAGCTTCTACTTGATCGATTCTGAGATGACGTCTCTGAAGCCTTCTAAATGTGTGAATGTAAGGATGAAGCTAGTCTAAGTCCAGACCTATAAGAGCATGAAATACTGGCGAAACATCTATAAAGGCAGGATTAGATCCCCTAGTAGCGTCCGAAGCTCGAGAGTTCACAATCATTTTGACTCATGGACCTAAGAGAAGCATGACAAGATTGAGTCATGATAATCGAATTAAAAAAATATATGCATATATAGAGAGATGGGGTGTTGCAGATGCCTAGCAAACGCCCCAAACCTGCTGTTGCAAGAGCATTTCACAAGCCTCACTGACCTCCCTAGAGGAGCTACATGCCGCCTGTAAAGTACATTTGTTCGTAATATGTCATCAGCATGCGGAAAGGTATTGCATAAAAAAACTTTTACTTACCGGAGGTTCGTCGTCATAGCTGACGATGTTACCTAAGAATTTGCACTGAGGTGGCTCCAAGTCTCCTGGAGTAGAATCATCGAAATGCCTCTTTACTGGGACATCCCTCATCACTCCTCTAAGGAGTCGGTGTAACGATGTGGATTTGAGCCTAGGGTTAGTTGCTGACCTCAAGAAGGATGTAGGAAGATTGGTTGAAGAATCAACCCAATCGGGATCATTATGACCCGACTCGGATGTCTCGATGGAAGTCTCATGAACAATGGCAGGAGTCTTCCTTTTCCTCTAGGGTATAGTAGGGGCCATCTGGCTTACTCTTCCACTAGGTGGTGGTTTCATGGACCGCGGCGTCAGTCCCCTCTGTAAATATTTTCTTCTGGTATATCAACAAGGGGACGTTGAAGGTATTGCAACCATAATTCAGCCAAGGCCTCCCAATATATCTTCATTAACGTCGTCACGTTTGGCTTACGGGTGGAATGGAGAAGATGAAAAGATGACATAATGCTACTATGTGTGCGCGCCTCTACCATCCAATACTAAAAGGCTTATCTGAATTGGATACATGGTCTTCACCCTGATGGAATACACAGATCAAAACCAAATTGGCGAGCCACTCAGTTGCACTGGTAACAAGTGCTAAAAAATTCGTTTAGCCCAGCCTCTCCCGCACGCCCATTCCCTACCAAGAGTGTAAATGGTGTCAAAATAGCCAACATAGTCGCGTTAGTATTGGAGAGCCGAAGGGGAGAACCTCACATGCCCAGGTCAATATGCTTCTCAGAAAAGGGCCATAGGTCATCCTTAAAATGACCATCCAGACATAAGGTATTGGGTCGCGCCAGAAATTACCCAAAGATGTCGATATCGGTAGAAAAAGATGGGCGCTTCGGAAGTTTGTTACTACACCACGCCCATCCCCAGGATGGATCGACACAACCAATATCAAACTGAGACCAAGAATGACACATCAATATAGGAGCTAATCTTATACCGCCCCAAGTTCCTCTCGAGATCTTCGTGGAGACGATCTAACAAGTAATATAGATTTTCCAAGAATATCGGTGCTAAGGGGATACGACGGCCCTTAGCAAGATTGATGGCCATTGTGAAAACTCACGCACTGACTATATCATCAAGTCAATCTACAAAATGGAAGGATAAATGAAGAGACGACATAACGAATAAGTTTGAGACCCACCTAGTCAACGAGGTGAGTATGGTTAAATATATGTGTTTTTATAATTAAATAAGAGAGAGGAAGAACATACCTTGGAAGATGTATCAAGAAATCTACATGGATAGGAAAGCGGTGAGTTTGACCCTTTCCATCTCTGAATGTGGCACCCTCTCTAACTTCCATCATCGAGTTCTTCTTGGAGGACTCCACGTCCTTGAAAAAATAGCACAACCACCCACCAAAATTTGACTTCTTGCTTGAGACACCCGCTGCATCAGGTTTATGAGAGTGTGATAAACCTTCATTGATTAATTCGAGAATTTCAATTTCCTTAGGGGTTAAGGCGCTCTCGAACGGGTCATGGTTGCCAAAACATGGAAGACGTAAAAGCATGTGGTCATCTTCTAAAGTAGGCGTGAACTCTCACCAAGCAGCAATAAAAGAGTGAGATTTCCTACTCCAACACTCACCAAAGTATCAATAACAAGTGAGCAGATACGAACACTGAGACGCGAGCAAATCCTTAAAGCTTCATATATGTCGGCCTCTCGTAGAGTTGCATTATATATATATATATATATATATATATATATGTTTAAACAGAATGTACTCGCACCACTCAAGCCAACCTATCGTGGGCTTGGTGTGACCATCATACGTGGTGCGCGATGAAGGGAAGTCACCATGAGTTAGTTGTAGTAATGGGATCGAGTCCGCTTCGAGGACTTCACAATTTTCCTGCCGTTTCATTTTCCGTCAATATCGCAGACAACAATGACACAACCGCCTCCAGACTTTTACCCATGTAATTAATTAATCTTTTTTTCGTTAAGTCAGACATTCCCCAAGGTTTCGGTGGACATTCAGGTAGGGTGGAATGTTTGGAAAATGTAAGTATCTCTTTGGAGTCCATTTGCTTTATAGTGAGGTTAAAAATGAATGAAAATGAGAGGATGGCCCTGGCCGCCTAGCTTTATAAAGAAGAGAGCCCTCATCCCCGTCCAAGTAGGGGCTATGGCATCTTGTCCAAGCAGGGGCTGTGACATGCTTCTTAATGAGGCGTTCTTACACGCCTCGTTCAAGGTGCATCGCCTCATTTAGAGGTGATGTGGTGCTCCTCGACTAGGCATTGACATGCCTCTGAATGAGGCATTCTTACACGCCTCATTTGAGGTGAGTGCCTCGCTTAGAGGTGTTGTGGTGTGCCTCGTTCGAGGCGCTAATGCAGTGCCTCGTTCAAGGTGTCGACGCCCTCTGAACGAGGCGCGCCTCTGATTGAGGCGCAACCACACGCCTCATTCGAGGCGCTATCCCGCCTCGTACGTGGCGCTGTCCCACCTTGTACAAGGTGATGTGATACGCCTCTGAACGAGGCATTCTCACACGCCTAATTTTGTGACTTACCTCACCTCAGATGAGGCTCTCCCGCTTCGTTTAAGGTACGATGAAACTGTAGGGACTTCCCCAAAATGCATCTACTCGTAAATTATTATAGATCTAAGTTTTTATGATCTGATTTTTATGGATTTTAGTGATAAAAAATATGTTTGTCCCACGAATAAGTGTGAAAGATGCACGTAAAATTGAAATAAAAAAAATGTGTTCAAGCTTGATTGTTGTGCCCTCAACCTTGAACATGGGGCTAATGTAAATAGCGAGTCACGTCGTTAAGAGTGACGTGTCAAAAAGAACATGTGGCATCTAAAGACAGATCCATGTGGTGACATATGTAAAAGGTCCACCTATTTTATAAAGTTGACGATCCATTATATGAAATTAGGTATTAAATATTGTACTTCATCTTCGAGTTTAGTGACAAAGATTCGAAGGTCTTTTCTTGCCTGGGAACAATCTGCGGGCTGTGGTCTAGTAGGATTAGGGTAAGGTTCACTACATTGAGATGGGAAGATCTCTTTGAATGATGTAGCCACCTTACGAGTCTTAGAACTGCCTCCTTCGTGCCGCGCCTGGAGAACCTCGGGCGCTGCTCCCCATGCCACTCCGCGGGGAACCCTGAGGGTGCTCTCCATGCCGCCACGGGGGGAACCCCGGGCGCAGTTCCGATGTTACGTCATTTTATGGATGTGACACATTTTAGGCATGGTGTCTCGTCTTTAGTGTGTGATCATGTTTTAGGCACGACTCTTGTTGGTGTTAGTTTATGTCTGGATACGCAACTCTTGTTGGTGTCAGCATCTGTCTGGACACGCGATCTGCATGCAGTTGAAAGAGACACGTGTGTGGTACTCACTCGACCCCGTCTATATAAAGGGGTCCCTATCACTATTATGGAGGTAATCACTTCTCATCAATGCCGAGATCAAACACTGAAAATATTCTCTCATGGAGTTTTCTTACCTACCTTAGAGTATTAAAGGCATTTGTCACCTTCCGACGGGTGCCTAAGGTTGGTTGTCCTTCATCATCCGACGACCGACTCCCACGTTTCCAAACATACTTGGCATAGACTAAATCACTCGTACACACGTCACTATAAACCCCTAAACAGAGTTTAAGAGATATTAATGGACGGTTTATGGAAGATGTTAGAGATCGTCCATGGAGGAAAAGAAGAAGGGGTAGAAGAAGGGGTCAATATGGTCATTTTGGGAGGAGTTAAAGGAGATGACGGATAAAACCCATGGAGGCTCGGCGGCGGCTGATCGGAGGGCTCCAACAGTTTCAGATTCAAGTCTGGCTAACTCTAATTTCCAACCACTAATTCAAGATTCTGTTGGTCGGATTGAACTCCTTCTAAGGGGGAAGACGTTACTATTAATGATAAGGTAGGTGAGGTGATCATGGGAGAGGATTTATTGGAGATAATTGAGGGATTACATGTAAGGAGAATCTTCTTATTAACTCGCTGGATGAGATGGAATATGCCAATATGGATTCAAGGGTTTCGGATAAGGGAAAAGGGCCTTATTCGGATGGGGTTCAGCGTAGTGGAGTGGGTCTGGTGGAGGTGGTTGTGAAAGAAGGAATTGATTGGGTTAGTGGCCTTTTAAAGGTGAGACCAGGCAATCGGTCATGCCTCAGTGTGTAGATGGCGATCCCTTTGACCTTGGCCCAGCAATCCTTCGAGCCTAAGCTCAAGATGGGCTTGGGAAAAGAAAGTTTAAAGCTCAGGGTGGGAGGATTTAAAACTGAAGGAAAACACGGGCTGCGTAATTATGGTTCGGGTAGAGGCTTTAAACCCGAATACTTAAAGGAAGAACCTGTTGTCTTCTTCAATAGCAGAAAGAAACGATATTGTAGGAGTTCCGAGTTCGAAGAAAGAAGAGGGGAAGCTGATGCAGATGGAAGAAGAGCTGAAAGGGTGAAGGAAACCGACCCAAAGCGCCCTCAAGGTAACCCATGAGAGCTCTGGTGTGGAACTGTCAGGGTGTGGGGAACCCCCTGACGGTTTTCTCTTTTGCGAGGGCTCTCAAAGACCCATTCCTTAGATCTCATTTTTCTTTAGGAACTAAAAACAGATCAACTATGGTGAACAATTTGAAATACCCGATTGGAGCTTCGGGCTGTGCAACAGTTGACCTGGATGGAACTAGAAGTGGGATGGTTCTGTTTTGGTTTGATGACTCGATTGCTACTCTTATAAAATATGGAGAATTTTTTCTTGAATTAAGAATATTTGATGCTGTCAAAGATGTTTACTGGAGAATTTTTGTTGTTTATCTTAGTACTTCAGACAATGTGAGGCAGTCTCAACTTAATATTTTGACAGATCGATGTCTTGCATGTAAGGAAGCATTTGTAGTTATGGGGGATTTTAATGACTTAGTGAATTCGATGGAAAAACAAGGACGTTTGGATAGAGGTGCTTCTAGTTTTTTACCTCTTCAACGTTTTGCCCAAGATTGTGATTTAGTAGATATTGGTTATTTTGGTCCTCCGTTTACATGGATAAATAGAAGGGAGAGGGATGGTCTTATAAAGGAAAGATTGGATAGATGTTTGGGGCATTATAGTTGGCTTGAGTTGTTCCCTAATTCCAAATTGTTTCATCTATTGACGCATGGGTCGTATCACTTACCTATTATTCTGGATACTTCAGAGGAAAATAGTGGAGTTAAACAGATTTTCAGATTTGATCGGAGGTGGAGTCAACATTCGGATTAAGGTATTCTAGATAGTACTTGGAAAAATTATTGTTCTGGTGGAGCAAATAGAAACATTGTCTCTACCCTCGGGGCTGTCCGGGGGGCATTAGTCAAGTGGAGAAAAGCAAATGCAAAGGCCAATTCTAGTTTACTTATTAAAGATCTTTACCGTCAACTTTATGATTGTTTTAATAAAGAAGGATATCTGAACTTCTTGAATTTAGAGATTTGGAGGACAAATTGCGTTTGGTAATTATAGAAGAGGATAAATATTGGAAAGATCGTGCTCGGGTAGATTGGCAGAAAAATGGGGATAAAAACATGGCGTACTTCCATGCACGTGTTAAGGCTCAAAGGAGATATAAGAAGATTCAGGGGCTTGAAGAGAACTTTGGAGGATGGCATACGGATTGGCAAAGCATCCAAAGATTAACTTTAAGCTACTTTCAAACCCAGTTCAAATCAACCAATCCTACAGGAGAGTCCTTGAATGAAGCTCTCAATGTCCTATTGCCAACACTTGATGATGCAGACTTGGATTTGTTGGATCGGGAAGTGACAGAGGAGGAAATTATGAGTGCTATCAGAGATATTAATCCAAATAAAGCCCAAAGGCCACGGTTTTACGATGGCGTTTTTCTTGCTACATTGGACCACGATACGTGATGAAATTCTTTCAACGATTTGATAGATTTCTTTCAGAACTGCACTTTACCTGATGGGCTTAATCATACAGATATTGTTCTTGCTCCGAAAGTTCCTAACCTGGGAAAATTATCTCAGTTTAGGCCTATTAGTTTGTGTAAGGCCACGTATAAAAGTATCTCTAAAGTTCTGACTAATAGATTAAAGGTGTTATGGGGAAAATCATTGGTGATTGTCAGAGTGCTTTTATATATGGACGTATTATGGATAATATTTTGTTAGCTCATGAGGTGATGCATAGTTTCCGTATGAAAAAAGGGAAGTTGGGGGAGGCAGCTATCAAAATTGATATGGCCAAAGTTTATGACCGGTTGAATGATGTTTCTTTATTGAAGCTTTAAATAGACTGGGATTTTTGGATAAATGGTGTAGCTGGATTTTTAAATGCTTATCCTCTCGGTCTTTTTTCAGTGTCATTGTTAATGGGGAGTGTAGTACCATTTTTTAGCCTAGCGGTGGATTAAGACAAGGCGATCCTCTTTTGCGTTTTCTTTTTTATTTGAACAAAAGTCGTTTCGCGATTATTACATAAAGTAGTTGATAACAAACATATTTCGGGATTTAAATGTCTTTTGAATGGTCTATTTATTTCTCATTTGTTCTTTGTCGATGAATCCTTGCGTTTTTGCAAAGTTACAGAGGAAGAGATTAGTTCAATTTTTGATATTTGGAAGGTTTATGGTGATGCTTCTGGTCAATCGGTTAATAGATAGAAAAGTTTGATGGTTTTCAGTTCTAATGTGGTTTTGATGTGCAACAGTTTCTCGCAAATAGATATGGTCTTACTTTGTATACGTCTTTGAAGAAATATTTAGGGGTCAATCTTGATTTTGGTGGTTCTAAGAAAGCTATCATTAACCAAATCATGGAAGAGATTCTTCAAAATATTTCGGGATGGGCTGAAAAATTGCTTTCGCTTGCGAGAAATTTTGATTAAATCTGTTGCTCTTTCTATCCTAAACTATACCATATCCTGTTTCAAAATGCCCATTTCTATTTGTAAGAAATTTGTTCTTATCTTGCTAGTTATTGGTGGAATGCCTCGCCTTGCTAGTTATTGGCGGAATGCCTCGCCTTGGATGAAAATTTCTAGAAGTAAATAGGAAGGTGGTCTAGGGTTTAAGGATTTAGTTGCCTTTAATTTAGCCTTTCTTGCGAAACAAAGCTGGTACCTTACTGTATCAATTTCTTAAGAGTAAGTACTTTAGGAGATGTGAGTTTATGGAGGTTTGTATTGGCTCTCGTCCTTCTTGGGGTGAAGTCTTTTAGAAGGGAGGAAACTCCTTTCTTTTGGTCTTAAATAGTTTGTGGGTGATGGTTGTTCGACTAATATTTGGAAGAATGCTTGGATTCCCCGACCATGAAATTTTAAAATTGTTTCTCCTATTTCTCATTATGTTTGTTATGTTAGGGATTTATTTTCTGTTGATGGGTTGAGCTAGAATATTTCAAAGCTTAATAGATATTTTTTGCCAGTTGATATTGATGTTGTCAGTTTGGTAGGTATGGAGGTGTGGATCATATGGGTTGGCATTATAGCAAAAATGGCCTTTATTCTGTTAAATCTGGTTATGAGCTAGCAATAAATCTGATGGAAACAGGCTGTTAGGGAAAAATTCAGGAGATGCTGGCGGTGAGAGGGATGTTTTAGTGTTGGGTGGTCTGAGCTTTGGAGACTTAATATTCCTCCTATGCTTAAAGACTTCCTTTGGAGATGTTTGAATAATTATATTGCTTGTATGTCTAACTTAGTCAAGAAGGGTATAAACATTGTGAATGGTTGTTCTTTGTGTAATGAGGAGGTAGAAGATTTCGTGCATTTGGTTCATAGTCTTCTCCTGTAAAATACATAAAACAACAAGATTTTAATTGAACCTCATAAAAAAATCTTGTTAAAATGTAAAAAAAAGTGGTACTGAAAATTAAATGTGGGACTTAAAATTTTGCCTTATCTCTCCAAAATTCAAAACGCAAACAGAACCCTCTTCTCTCTCCCAAAGCAAAATCAAGTCTCTCAAAGGTGAGAGTCTTTCTCGAGGGTGAGAGTTTGAGTTCCCATCTGTTGGGTCTTCGATTTCATTTTCTTCACATATCTACTTCCACCGCTTTCTTCTTTAATGCTTCTTGGTTTTATCTGGGTACTCTTGACACGAGGAAGGCTTCGTTTTGGTTTTTTTTTGGGCTTCGTCTTCCAATCCGGTGCGTCTCAATTTCATTGTTTCCTATCTGGTTTTCTTCTTGGTCTCACTGGGTACTATTGACGCGAGAAAGGCTTCGTTCTAGTTTTCTTCAGGCTTCGTCTTCTTATCTGGTGAATCTCATACCTCTCTCCTTCTTCTTCCTTGCAATACCTTACCACAACCCTCTATTATCCTTCTCTCCCGCAGCTTCTCCCTCCCAACATATAAAACCACAACCTAGGGTTGGGGCTTCGTCGAAGAAGAGAGAGCAGAGTCGCGTCGATTAGCTTGTTTCTCTCTCTCTCTCTCTCTCTCTCTCTCTCTCTCTCTTTCTTTCTCTCTCTCTCTCAATTAGCTTCTCTCTCCCATTCAAAAATAGGGAAGGAATTAGGGCTTGTGAGATTGAAGATTTTTCTGGTTCTCCAGTTTTCATTGAAGAACAGAACTTTGAAGATGAAAGAGCCCCAACCATCGCCTCAGCCACGCCGAAGAGTAGAGGGCTAGGTTGTCGATTGAAGCTTCAAGAAGAAGTAATCTAGTTCTATTCGGTTCACACGCATCAAACTTCAAATTTATGAGGTACAAATATATTGTAATGATTAATTTGAAGAAGAAGCAAGCAAAGATGAAGAAACTCCAATTAGATTAAGAGGGGAAGAAGACTGAGAAGTTGGGTAAGAATTTAGATGCAACAACAAAAGATCTGATGCTTCTGACCTGGAAATCAATCAGATGAGTTTTTATTTTCTTCAGTTTAATTCCATTTTAATTTAATTCCCAGCATTTGGGTTCTAAGTTTGCAATTCTTTGTATTTCAATTCAGTAAGTTTTATCCTTATAATGTTTATCCTTCCCCTTTAGATTTATTAGTGATTATTTGTACATTTTTACGCATTATAGTTGGATTGTCTGGGTCTGGCCTTTTTGCTACATTTTCTCTACAGGAGATGATTTTGGAGAAGTATGAACTTCTTGATTTTCCAAATATTTTTGCAATTAAAAGTGTTATGAAATTGTCATATATTGTAATCTCGGTTAATACCAGCACACATGGATCCTCCCTATGAACAAGTAGGAAAAGGAATAGCTGAAATATTTATTCCATTCTTAAATTAATAGTCTTTAATCGATTGATCAAATGGGTTGAATGGTTGCAGGAGGCAAGGTTCCCACAGCTTCGGAGTTTGACAATTGAGCAAAGAATAAAGCTGAAAAGCAGTTTCCTTCACTTCGATGACCCGAGTTTCTGTGAGTGGATGAGAGGTCTAAAATTGGTCCCTCCAGAACCAAGTTAACGCCAGTTCCATTGCGTTTTATGTAGCTCGTCTCTCTCAAGCTTTGGGTTAGTCGATTTAACATCTAACATTTTTTTAGAGATGCTTCTTTTTAGTTCCTATTTTCTGTTGCTTTTTTTCCCTTGATCTAAAATCTTTATTGTCTGATGGGTTTCGAATGTAGATGTATCTCAGTAGGTTGGCGGTTGATCGTAAGTTCTATTTTTCATTTCCTTTTCCATCTGATATTTTTATTATATGTTATTTTTCTAATGTAGATGTTCAACACTTAGGTGGTGTATTTCGTTGGCG
This sequence comes from Datisca glomerata, assembly GCA_003255025.1. Classification (NCBI taxonomy): domain Eukaryota; kingdom Viridiplantae; phylum Streptophyta; class Magnoliopsida; order Cucurbitales; family Datiscaceae; genus Datisca; species Datisca glomerata. The sequence continues at coordinate 210,540 of QANY01000292.1, read as the reverse complement.
CAGTTGTGAAGGATTGTGCCAATTGCATGATAATTGTCCATTATGATTAATTTTTAATCATTATTACATCAAACTCAACTCAGACAATGCTTTGTCACACAGTTGGAGGTAACTAAAGATAACTTTAATTTTATCAATTTCATTATCATTCGGTTAACATCCTTGGATATCTTTGAACTTACAGGGTGATACTAAAGGATCTATCAAGGGTGAATGATCTGCTAAAAAAGATGTCATTTGTGTCCTTCCAGGTCCGAATGCACATGTTTCGTTTTAGAAGGTTACATTCGTTTCATTTCAATTTATATTGACTTGGTTAATTTAATCTGAAATGATGTTGACTTGAATCTGAGTTCTCGAGTATGACTGTACACTCTCTTACCTTCTTGTCATTGCTCAGTAGTTTGTGATTTTGCAAATTTAGAATGCAAATTTGGCACCTCAATCAAAAGTTAAAGCGTAAGGTATCCTTTTCTTGAGTAAAATTTGTTTTAGTCTCTTGTACATGCTGATATTGAAAGCTTAAATTTGAGCTCGTGATACCTAATGACTTTCAGATCATTTTATACACCTACTTAGCCTAATCACAAGTTAAAATGCTGAAGAAAACGATGGGGTTACATGTATCTATTTCTAGATCCCGTGAAGAAATAGTTAACTTGAAGTTAATTCATTTTCTCATTTACTGTAACTCTTTTGTGTTGCTTCTCTATGGACTAGTGGGAGTACTTATGTTATTTACATCTTTGCAACAATTTGTGAGTACTTATGCTATTTATATGTTTATTTGGTTATTGGTATGAACTTGATTAACTAGCATTAATTTTTAATGTGCTAACTTAGTTAAATGTTGGTAACTAAGTTCTCTATATATATAGGATCTACAATACCTTGAGACTATTGAACATGGATGTCCAAAGTTTGAAAAACTAGACATTAGGCTTTATATGATATTTTAGTGAAATTTTGAGATTATTTTGTAGTATTTTGTGAAACATTTTGATGATTTTAGTTTTTTAGAACAAATGATGATGATTTTGGATGATTCGACTTAGTAATGATACTTTTGGATATTTTTTAGTTTTGTATTGTACTTTACGAAAGTGAAATAAAATATTAATATTATTAAACATTTCATTGATATTGTTATATAATTATTATTGTGTTATATATGTATGTAAATCAGGTACATGTAGATTGACTATAAAAATAACATTTATAAAATGTCATTAAAAGTATTAGTAACATCTATAAAATGTGTTATATATGTATTGACTGCTTTATCTTAGAAGATGAAAGTTTACGAACCTCAATCATAATCGAAGAGTAAACTTGCCCTAGGTAGACATCGTAAATTCGTTGCAGTCATACTTAAATTTCATATTCTCATGTTTGCATTAAGAAGTTCTAAAGTTTTATTCAACACAGTTGTTTAATATTAATTTAATTGTGCTTCTTTTACTATGATGAACCATTGGATTTAACAACAAACTATCCATGCAAAATAAGGAAACAACAATAAAAACACCAATATGTGCATAAATATATTAATCCAAATATATATATTTCAAGCTAATTGATAGCATTTAATTAAATAATTAAACTTAGTTAATTCTCAATCAAACTTGCGGGAAAAGATACAAAAATTAAGGTGTGTGGTAAAAATATAAAATGATCAATTAATTATTGAGGAAATAAATAAAATAGACTAAAAGTTTTTGCCTTCGTAGGTCTGACCAAATTGCCAATTTGCAGGAACAACGTTATCAGACTCAACCATTCTTCCATCACTGTTAGTCACTTGGAAAGACAAGGCTTGCCCTTGCAAAGGAGTTCCAGCCTGCCAATTTTGCCCATAATTTCTCTTCATTTGAATCCACCCTGTGTTTCCTCCTTTAACCTTGACATCCACAACATCACCTGACCCACCCACATTGTACAACAATACAAGCAAGAAATTAGGGTTTCCCTTAATCTCAAATTTAATCCCACCGCTTTTGACACATCTAGTTCTCCTAAATTGTATAGGGATTATTCCGGCTTGCATTTTTGCGAGTTTTGTGAACATTGGCATGGTTAGGTCAAAATGTTTTTGGGGAGGGTTGCACCAATTTGCGCTAGGGTTTGATGAAGGAGGGCAGAAGTTGGTTGCTGTGACTATGATTGAGCCTGCATTGGGGATACACCATTGAGGGTCATTCACACATATTACTTCAAAACATGCTCCACAAGTTTGGCCATTGTTGTATAGGGCTGTGCTTAGTGCTGCTGTTTGTAGTCCATATACTTGTTGAAATTGATTATTGTACCCACACGCTCCCCCTACACCATGCAAATCATATAGATGTTAGTAATTAAGGTGCTAATTAGTGTTAATGAAATTCGAAATGTCAGGAAAAAATGTGGCTAATGTACCGCATTTTAGGCCAAATTGAGTTTGTGTTTTGGTTCATTTACCATTATATTGAACGTACGTGATCTTTTCAAAAAACTACTTCATATGACAAACACATTATTCTTTAGTTTTTTTTTTTGGAGTGGAATGATTCTGGAATAAAGGCCGGTCTACTATGTAAGAAAACTCATTCAATTTTGACATGGCAATAAAATAGGTTGTTTTTTAAAAGAAGTTGATTTTGGAAATACTTTTTGAATGTGTGCGTAACTATGTGACAAAAAATGAAGAAGAAAATAGAGAGAGATAAAGAAAAATTCAGTAATAATATGCCATGCGATTATGCATGCATGGATTAATACAAACATAAAAGAACGTCTTCAAAGAACTTACCCATGGTTCCTTTGCCGCTCATATCACCATAAAATGTTGCATGGCCATCATTCCATCCACTTCCAATTACCTGACCATTGGCTATGGCATAAATCTGAGCCGTGAATATCATGCAAGTAATGAAGAATTTAGAATTATAATTAGCCATGATGGACAGAGAGATCAGAGAGAAAGAAAGGCGTTTAAATCTAAATAAAACAGAAGATCAACTATGGGTTGATTGTGTTTTGAAAGCCAGCAAAGTGGTATATTTATATACTTCTATTGTTAAGAGTGATTAAATACCCATGCGTGCATGTATTGATATCGAATTAATCTTGTTTATTTCTTAAAGAAAAAATCATTTTATCCAACTCATCAGAGTATTAATTCTGATTCATTTTCAAATCTCAACTATTATTAAAATTTATTTGCTTTTACTTTATTAATATCATTAATTTATAAATATAATATATATAATAAACTAAACTTATCATGATTTCAAAATAAAATAATAAATAAAGGGAAAATTAATTCTGTATATGTCTTTTAATTTTATGTTTTGCCCATATGGTCAGATTCTTCCTTTAATTTATTAGTTAGTTATGATTTTATTTGGTCATTTAGGTTTTATCTTTTTATAAAATTAACTGTATATTTTTAGGTTTTATGATTTTTTTATTTGTTTGCAGGTTGCCGCTGCTCCACGTCTCTCTTCTTTCTCGTCCCTGGTAGTTTTTGCCCAGCCATGAGTTTTCTCCAATTTCTCGTCCCTCAAACGTTACATTCCTCATAGCTTCCTCCACCTCATCCACTTCCCTCCCTCTTCTGTATCAATAACCCATAAACCTCTTCTGTATCGCCTCCATTATCCCTCACCCAGGACCTCTATTCCAATTTCCAAGAAAAAATTATCTATCTTGACTCCATCAGCTTCAGCTTCTTCTCTCTCATCGAAAACCACTCTCCAATCGTCTCTGTATCTCTCACCAACATTAACTCCATCGTCGATTTTATGACCTCCATGAACTTCACTGTCATCGAAATTTGTAGGATCGTCGGGACCAGATCTAGTCGTGGCTTCCCTGATCATCGCGACCAAATCTGATCCCGGCTTCCTTCACTGCGATGGTATATAAAAATACACCGGATGATATATAAAAATATACTACATATATACTATGATATACTAATAGTATATAAAAATATACTATAGATATACTGTGATATATTGATGGTATGTAAAAATAAACTAGTATATTATTACATACCATAAAGTATATATTTATAAACTACGTAATATTGTCCGCGAGGGTTGCTGAGAGTCTCTTATTAGTGAGGACAACTTTATATATTTACTATATTTTTAGGTTTTAAGGATAAGTCAATATAAATTTTGGTCATTTATGTAAGTTACAACTTTTTGAGACATTTGTTTTCAATATGTTCTTTGGCTAATTCATCCTAGAATAAAACTGCCATTCAATTTTGGCCAGTTTCAGCCAAAATGAGAATGCATTAATTACACAAAAATAATCATTTAACTTTTTCAGAGGGTCGAATTGGTTTCTTGGAAAATATCGGATAACGTTCCACACTTTAATTTTAGTAACGTTTCTTTTATATGATTTAATTTCAAATATACGTTGGTTCATTCTAAGATTGGATTAATATTCTTTTGAAATTGGCAAACATTCAATTCTAGATTCAGACCTACAAAAGGATCAATAGAGAAATCGCAGACTAAATGTATTTTCATGTGCATAATAATATGGTTACGATTCGTTGATTTGAAGATTAAGATGGATTAATTTTGTTTATGACGACAATGATATTGATGATTTAGGGATTGATTTCTTAATGCATTAGTAACATAATTGAGCATGCATTTTATCCGACAGATCTAAGCTTCTAATGAATTACTCCGATAGAATATTACTTTTTATTTTAGTCAATTGTTAGATATATTTTAAGAAAATTTATAATATATTAAAAGTGGGTTAATATGAGAATCATTTTCGAGACCGTTTTATCCTTGCCATTATTATGTTAGTTCAAAATTACCTTCTTAAACTCTGAAAGAGTTTGAGCTTATTAACTGCCACTTGTTCTTAACTATAGGTTCACTATATTCCGAACACGTATATTGAATAAGAAAATTCATTTTTCTTAGAATTTCAGGAGACACAATTTGAACAACTACTTTCAAATCGGAGGATATAGAGATAAAATGTTGCATTAAGATAGAGACCAAATGTTGCATTAAAATGAAGATTGGATGAATTTATCTCTTTAACTTTAACTCTATTTAATCACAATTAAAATTTCATTTTCATTAGAAACAAAATCCCCTTATTTCTAATATTGAATTGAATATCCATAAAAGTTCTATGCAAATTGAATATCCTATTTAGCTTCTTACGAGTCATATGAAAATAAAATGAATTGAATTGAATATAATAAATCCACTTTAGGTTTCTAATTGAATTGCATACCAATTAAAAATTGGTTATACAAACTAAATGTCCTAAAATTTTATTCATGTTTCTATCGGTGTATTTGTTTAAATGTAATCAACGAAAACAATTGTCTTAAATCTACATTAATACGTAATATCAAATTCATGTATTTAGAATAAATGCATCAAGTGAATTAGGAGAGTATTTGGATTGTAAATGAGGTGAACTTGAAGAGAGTTGTCATCCAAATGTCCGAAATTTATTAACATTGTAATTTTTTGTAAATGCAAATGGATATTTTTCATTCAAAATACCACATGCACTATGGATTTGAGGAGACTGGTTGGATAAATGTCTTTTTATTTGCCTTTTCATTTTCTTTTGTCTTATATATATGTTTCTTTTATTTGTCCACTTTTATGATTTTCAAGTTTCAAATTACTAATGAAACAATATTGCTTTTGATCTTTTCTTTTTTAAATAAATTAGTATGTGTTTGACTCTTAATTTTTAATTAGTTTCAACTAATTTGAGTCGATGAGTTTCAATTGTTTAATCTACCGTTATTCTTGTTGAAAGAATGTTGTAAAGTTCTTGAACGGATGATCTACATGTCTTTGGACCAGTCACATCATGAAGAACGAGTTACTATCTAGAGAAGAAGAATCAAGTGAACGAAGAAGATAGATTGAGGTGGATGTGCTTTTAGATGGAGAAAAAGGCGTTCTTTTTGTGTTTCAGATCACATATATGTCACGTGATAATGGAAAAGCTAACGTGTTTGTAGATCATAAAGAAAAAATTAATATTCTTAATTTTTCAGTTTACTTCCAATTCATCACCTATTAGTTTCTATAATTATTATAGTTATAAGAAATGTATAGTTTGTTATGATTATATATAATATATTTGTGAATTTTCATAGTAATCTTATTTCAATAAATTATGAGATGTAATTTTATGAATCACGTGCAACGCACGTACTATAAGACTGGTGTTCTAAAACATGTGAAAATAACACTTTATAAATGAGTGACTCATCATTTAATCACTTTAAATTTGATCAATTATTTAATCAGTATAAAATTACTCTTAAGAAAATAGAGCTAATGCTCCATTTGAAACTCTTTTCACAAATTAAATTATTTTAAATCTATTAAACGAAATGAGATGATTTTAAATCTAATGAGTTGTTTGGAATGAAATAAATTTAAAATGAAATGAAATCTAAGTATTGTTTGAATGCATGGAAAAATCAGAAAATAATTTAAGGAATCAACCATTATGTCCTTAAGGATCTTTTTTTTTCTTTATATTTTTCAGAGTGGGGTAAAGGAGTAATTTAAACTTTTAAATTATTCAATGAATAAAGATTTTAAATCCGCCCATTTTTGCCATTAATTATAACTATCTATTTTTTGTTTATATTTTTCAGAGTAAGATAAAAGAGTAATTTAAACTTTTAAACGTATAAAGATTTTAAATCCATCCATTTTTGGCAGGAAATTTTTAAAGCTCCAAATAGGATTTGCAATCATTTCTCATTTAAAGTCTGTAATATTTGATACTTTCTAAACAATTGAAATAACTTCAATTCCAAAATGATTTAAAATCCCATCAAATTATGGGGTTCCAAATGGAGCGTAAGTGTTCAAGTTTATCCATTACTTGAAAAAAGATAAGAATCCTTAGTATATTAAAAGTGGTATGAGAATCGTTTTTAGATCATTATGTCCATTCATTATTTTACAATTTCAAAAGTACCCTTGAGTCTATTAATGAGGTAAATTTTAATTTTTTTATTTTCTTATTTCTCAAAATAATGTATCTCTTAAGCAAACTTTTATTTTTTATCGATTCTAAATTAAATTTTACTTTTAGATATGAGAGTATATTAAGTTATTTCTTCGTTAAGATATATATTACAAAAATTCAATCAATAATAAAAAAATATGTTGTTAGCTGATAGAGATCAAAGAAATAATATACTAAAAGAATCAAACTGAAAAATGTATAGATGATGTTCTTTTATCATAATTAAATTAATTGAAAATATTTTGGTAAGTAAAACTTATGAAAATTATAAAATTTCTAATTGTAGTTTTCTAATTTTATTAACTAATAAATATATCTTATTCAAAAAAATTTATTTACAAGAACAAATAATGTATAATAAAAAATTAAAATAATAAATGTACATATAACGTGCACCGCACATGTATTTAAATCTTTAATCTTTAATATATTAAAAATGATATGAGAATGAGAATTATTTTTTGACATTTTACCCACTTCATATTTTACAATTTCAATTTACCTTTTAAATTTATTAATGGCCCACTAATATTAGTTAATTTTTTTCTTTTTTCTTATAATGATGTATATCTTGACAAAGAATTTCACCTTTTTATTCCTTTAAATTTTATTTATAGATATGATAATATTTTACGTTGTTTATTTCTTAAAAAAATATTTTAGAAAATTCAATTAACTAAAAAAATAAACATTCATTTGTCAAATATAAATTAAAGAAATAATGTATTAAATATATCAAATTAAAAACATGTATCTTTAAAGTGTGCACTTTTTTAAATAATTAGCTTAATTGGAGAAATTTTGGTGAGTAAGGCTTATGAGAGTCATAATAATTTTAATTATGATGTTCTAAGATTAATTATAAATAAATGCATATTCTTCAAAGTTTACATATTTGTTGACAAATATATATGAGAAATAATTAAAATATTCAGAAAAACATACATATCATGTACACCGCGCACGTGTAATTTAACTAGTAGGATGAATAGATCATGAAATTAATTTAACTAGTAGGATGAATAGATCATGAAATTAAGATATGATAGAGTCAGAGATTAGTAAAAATTACTAAAACTACAGATTACTTGAGCTCAGTGAATCAGTGACCTCAGGTTGAGTGTCAACACTTAACTATAAGACCTCTTGCACTCGAGCGAATCCTTTAGAGTTGAAAGAAGGTTCGATTAAAGGATTGGTGAGTGAAGTTATCCACCATAAGATTGAAATGTGAAAAGTGAGGATCTCATCAACCAAAACATAGTTTATTAGACTAACAATTACATAACAATTATGACTTGAATCTTCTAAAGTAAAAAGAAAAAAAAGAAAAAAAAAAAAAGAGAAACCTCAGATAGTAGTAGCATATAGATAAAATTCAAATGAGGTTCTTTACTCCTTGTTCAGATACTCACGGTGCAATGACGAAAAGCGGCTGCAATGGGGAATGATTTACCATTAGACAAATATAGAAACATAGAGAGAGCTAGATAGAGAGAGGGAGATAGAGATTACCATGTCTACACTAACTGGTTTTCCATCCTCTACTAGTATCTCAGTAACGGTTCCAGACTGATCGGCCTGACGATAAAAGGAGATCCAAGTTATACCGACCGAGTTGCAAATCGAGAGTACCATGACTTCGATTGGACGAGAAGGCAAAACCCGATATTTGATATAATCTTAAATTATATAGTATAAAATTTCAGGTGAACATAATAACGTCTATAATGCCAATCTCTAATAAATTTCAATGAGTAGGCTGGAGAACGAGAGGGAATGTGAAGAATATGATAATCTATAAACCCAAAGAGACTTAGTATACATACCTCGATTTCATTCATCAATTTCATCGCCTCAATAATGCAAATCACCTGACCTTTTTGCACTTTATCTCCAACCTAAAACCAGACAGATAAAAAACAGAGATTTTCATTTTCATTTAAAGACAAACTAATCGTAGACGCAGATAAGAGAAAACAATATACCTCTCAGATTACATTCATTATTAACCGCACGTAAAATAATCAATCTTGAAAAACAAAACATCCCCATTTGAAAACCTACTCCTTTTCAATTCATATAGGTTAGCCCGGTCATGTAAGAAATCTGATGTAGGCGTATCAGATTTTACCATTGAGGACCAAAATGCAAATGTACGGGAACTATTAGTCTATAAAAGGTTACCTTGACAAATGCGGGTTCACCGGGTCCAGGGCTTCGGTAAAAAGTTCCAGCCATGGGGCATTTTAGTGGTGGATGAGAAGAACTGCTAGTTTTTGCTGGGGGAGGTAAGGCCTGTGGGCTTGTAGGAGTAGGAGCTGGAGCAGGTGATGGTGGTGGAGGTGGAGTTGAATATATGGGATGTGGCAGTTGTGGTGGTGTTGCTACAATATGAGCTGTCGGTGGAGGTGGCTGTAAAGCTTCTTTCTTCCTTATTAAGATTTCGCAGTCCAATTGTTTGAGTTGCAGCTCCATGATATCTCTTGAGTCGACAAGTCTAAAAAAAATACCAATCGTTTCAACTTCATAAGGCAAACAAAAAATAATAATAATAAAATAAAGAAGATGCACGAATGAGAGTAGTGTAACGTACTTAATAAGATCCGACACTTGAGTCATGAAGGCCGAAATTGCAGGTGCATCTGGAATGATGCTTTGACGTGAGAGGTTTTCAGGATCTTTCTCTTTGGATGGGACAGTTTCTGGCTTAGAAGCAACGGCAGCGGCGGAATTTGAAGAGTTTGCATTAACCTTTCGTAAACAAAGCATATCATATTAATATTATTTCATTTGACAACTACACCTTCAAACTCCTTAGTCTTTACAACAGCCTACCTCATTAAGCTGTGCATGAACCACTAATCTAGCAGGTTGTTTCCTGGCGGACCCCTGTAAAGAAAATTTAATCATATAAATGATCCAAATTTTGACTAAATGTTTTGTTCACTGAAGTTATAGCTATGAATTTGAGTTTTTAGAACAATTGCAGACCACTAATCTAGCAGGTTGTTTCCTGGTGGACCCCTGTAAAGAAAATTAAATCATATAAATGATCCAAATTTTGACTAAATGTTTTATTTACTGAAGTTGTAGCTATGAATTTGAGTTTTTAGAACAATTGCAGACGCCTTATACAAACTCTAGAACCCATGACTCGTTAATCTGTCTAGTGAAGTTCAAAGTTCTGATAATGAAGTAAAATGTACCAATGATCTCGTTGGCTATGCTACTCTCTTACAGTCAATGTACTATCAACTATGACATATAAATGTGATGTGGAGCACATTCTTTAGTGATGTGGAGCACAGCATATATGACAGAATATGTACTTCTGATAAAAACTACTGTCATATGACAGAAAGTAACTTTTTCCATGCCCGAGACGACAAACAAAAGTTATTCAGGTAAATCTATGCATTTCTTGAGCTGTAAATAAGACTCAGTACCTGCCACTGGACATTCACACACTAAAGTTGGCTATAGTCCCTACCATACTTGCACTAATGAAAGTCCCATGGCAAGCGAAACTTATACCAGGCTGGCACATCCTTTCTTATGCAATGCAAATCATGCATGCATCTTCTTCTCGGGTGCCACTCATACAGTCATACTTACATTAAGGATAGGATAGGATGAAGCATATGGTTGGTTTTGTTAATCCCTCCTACGGAATTTCTCCCAAAAAACTTTAAAACCCGTTACATAGATTTTCCACGTATGAATTCATGTAGACAAATTCTTTCGATCAGCATGATAAAGGACTACTTTCTTTCTTTCTTTCTTTTTGTTTCAATTTAAATGCCAAATGTTACCTTGGTAAAGTAAAGGCAGTACCTTGGCCATCGAATTTAATAAAAGTTGCTCCAATTAGAGATAGTTGATAAAAATATGTGATGAAAAAGTTCGATAACAGTATTACAATCAACTCAATCATCATTCCAATTGTTATATATATTAAAATACAGGTGAGCTAAGGAAAAAAAATACATAAAACAGTGGTCAAATCACCATCCTTTATCAGTAAAAATCAGAAAATAAACATGTTGCTGATCGTTTACTTCTTTTCTTTTCTAAGAACCCCAATTGGAAGTAGCAACCTGTTTTCGACATCACGTAGTCTCCCATTATCCATTATTTTAATCCGATTCTCCACTACTCCTACTTTACCGAAAGTAAGAATTGAAGTATCAACCAGGTTAAAAGGGTAATCAGGAGCACGTGAACATGCCATAACGTAAGCTCTTATCGTCCCATACTATGCTTGTTCATACATGGATTAAGCTTTTCATAAAATTTTATGTACCCATAAAAGCGAAACGTCAATTAAATATAAAAATCCAAATAAACCTGAAAGAACAATGACCCATACCAGAAGAGTAAACGAGAGATTCTGCTTCTGCTGGCATTGCTGCAAATCCTTTCGCAAAGTAGATCGAAAACCAGGAAGTGAGGATACCTTGGGGCAGGGGACAGTGAAAGACGACATTTTGGCAGCGACCAGAAACAAAAACAAGCTAATTTTCCACAGAAATCTAACTACACTGAACCAAAACTCGAAGCAGCTGAAAACAGTAGAAGCGGAAGCAGAAACAGTGATTTCGTTTCTAATTTTAGTTCTGTTTCTGAATCTGATCTGAATTGAAGTGTGGGAATGGGGAATGGGGGGCGGAGGAAACTTTGTAGTAGGAAGGATTCGAATGTGGGCGATGAGATCCAAAGGAGAAAGCCCAAAAAAATAATGGAGAAAGAAAGGGGAGGAGATGTTTGGCTTTTAGGTTTCGATAATCACAAAGCGAGCATCAGCATCGCCGTTTTAACTAACCCCAACAACATATAAACACATACAACTGTCTGTCAGAGAACAAGGGGTTTCGGATTTCCCTCCAACTTCATTTGGTGGGTCCCCGTCTCATTTCTCTGTAAATCATTGGTGGTGGTGGATAATGGACACGATGAAATGGATACAATAGGCCGAGCTGATTATTTTGTTTTTTTAGTTATTATCGATCGATTTGGTGGTTGTAAATTCAGCTCTTTATTATTTATTTGTTGTATTTGTGTTTTTTGTTTCAATGTTTATATTTTTTCACATACATGTTTCGGTATTTTTTTTTAGTATTTGATGGAGAAAAGGAAAATGTGTGGAGAAATGGAATAGTAAGAGGCCATGAAACTATTAGTGAATTAAGTTTCATTTCTATTTTTTTCGAAGTTCTCTTTGTATAGAAAAGGATTTGAGAGATGGTTGAAGTGGACTAGTCAGAACAATAGAAGAGTAACTTAAGAACGTACAGATTAACATCTGAGGTGAAGAACAACACTGAGGTGATGGAGTCCGGCGAGTTAGTGCATGCATCCTACAAAGGAAGGAGAATGACATTTATAAATGATTTTTTCCTCACACTTTTAAAGATAATAGAAAAACTATGAGAGACTAGAGTAACAACACTCAAAGAGAATGAATTCTTGGCTAGTTTGTATTGAATGTTTTTAGCTTACATTTGATATCTATTTATAGGCATTTTTCAAGATCTAATCTCATATTCAAAAATAGAAATATCATCTTATAAACAGAATATTCACCATATTATAAGGAAATACAATCATAATTAGGAAATTATAATCAAATTTAGGGGATTTATAATTATAAATATGAGAAATTACAATCAAATTTAGGGGATTTATAATTATAAATAGGAGATTGTCGAAATATTCCCCAAGATTTTTAGAATTCGGCTTTAACCGCTTAGCTAAATCCGGCCGTCTAATTGAGTCTTCTATTTTTTAATTCAACTCTTCCCGTTCTGCCACGTCGTTAATCTTGCACTCTCTTCCTATTGGCTCCTTTCATTACATGTGTCCTAGTGGAGGGTTTTGTTCACGTTCATTTGCCCTTCATTACACTCAACAAAATTTGATTTGTTGATGTGTATTGATGATAAGTTATGTTCCCTACGTGTTTTGGTGAGGAATTTGATGGGACTTACTGTCTTTTGCGTCATTCGTTAGTACCTGCAACCATTAATGATCTGAAAAGATAATAATTAATAAATAAAAAGAAACACATACATTACCTTAATTGTTGTTTCATCTCCCGCTCTTACTGAAGCCTTTTTTTATAAAACGACTTCTCATCATTTCTCCTCATCTCTTCATCTTCCCGTTCTCAATTATTCCTGTCAATAACGTGTAGCTTGTGTTTTGACTAGATGTATTTCTTTTTCTCTTCCAGCTGTCACTTTGACGGTTCCATCTTATCAATCACGCCTTCCTGTAAAACGTCCTTTCCAATTCACGTTTTCAAAAATTTATAAGGTGTTTTTCAATTCCCTTCCAAATCCGCTGATTATTTATATAGCTCTTCCCCTCATTTGTTCTTCACCTTCTCCCTTCGTAAGTCTTTCATCTTTTTCTTCTCTGTAAATTTTTTCTGCATACTTCTCTTTTAAAGCTCTTTAGACATGGCATGTCGTAATACAAAGTTTAAACCTCATGTTCCCCTAGTTAGGTCCCAAGATGAACTCGACCGTTTCATTGCCTCTCATAGAGATTCCTTTCCTCCATATGTTACCAAATTACCCTTAGCTCGGTGTACATAGCCCTAGGCCTTAAATAGAATATATGGTTCATATTTAGGTGTCACGAGCTTCGTGCTTGTTATATAGTCAAGTATCATAACGAATCTTATTATCTTGCCCCTCGTCCTAGTCTGGACAAGAGGAAAATAATAACTGCGATCTCAAAATGGGATAAAGGCTAGGAACGGGACGTCATCTTGACCGATGGGAACTGGGATGGTGATGGCTGTTGGACAATCCCCTGAAAATAGGGAGTTTTCAGTAAGTTGGAAGAGCTTCGGTTCCCCATTTTTTGTTCTTCTTCTTTTGCTTTCCTTTCATTTCTTTTTCTTTCTGGTTTTGGTTTTCCTCTTCGCAGATAACAAGAAGAACAATAGTACATTCCTATCCAGGGAATCCAAGTAAAATATCATCTTTGCTTGCAACATGCGAGGACATGACTGGGACGATCTCCTCGACCCTCAAGGGAAGTTAACATAGCTTTTGTTCAGTCACTTCTTCTTCAGCTCAACCATCTTCTCCTTGGCTCCCAATAGGTATCATTATCTATGTTACCTATTTCATTCCAGCAGTTTCTATTCTAGCACTTCTATTTCAGGGTCAGAATGGGAAGACGTAAAGCAAGACGCCTTCTTCGACAACTTACCATTAGTGTAGATATGACAAGACGCATTCCCAACACTATAGTCGAGGAGGTCAGCGAGGAAATGAATGTTCATCAAAGGCGTGACGCCCTGAGTCCCTCTCATGTTTCTGCTGATGTTACCACTGCCCCAGCTGAGTCTTTACTTGTTGTTCCTCATACTCTTGTCGCTTAGGGAGAAAATTCTCAAGAATGTTCAGTTTCTCCTTCTCCTCCTCCCTCGTATTCAGAGCAGAGGGAGTGCTCATTCCTCCAACTCCCAAGGAGGAAATGAAGACCCTTAATTGTGGGATGAAAGTGTTTCACTGGCGTTTTCCCAATCCCTTCTTCAGTAAGCTTTCTCAACGACCTCGTCCAACACACATAGTTCTCCGTGGGGTCCAGTCTAATATGGACATGATGACTACCCGTAACATGTCCGTCGGGAACCAGATATGTTCCTTAAGCCACAGCTTGATGAATGTACTTTCCCGCTCCTTACTTCTTCAATAAGCTATCTCAACGACCCTCCTCCAGCACACATAGTGCTCTACGGGGTCCAATCTGATATGGACATGACGACTGCATGTAACATGTCTGTTGGGAACCAGCTATGCACCTTAAGCCACAACTTGATGAAGGTACTATTCTGCTTCTTACTTTCCTGCTTTCCTCTTCTGTTTGTTTTTTATGTTTACTGACATTTGATTTTGTAGGCCATTATTTTTCACAATAGCTTTCAGGAGCACTTTTTGGCCAATGATCAAAGTATGGCTCATTGGAATAAAGATGTTCAAGGTGCCACATAATCCTTGAACGTTGTCAGGAAAAGATTGAACGATTGAAAAAGAATGAGGCTAACCTCCAAAGTACAGTGGAGGAGTTTCCTCAAGGTACAGCTGCATCAGCTGACGAGCATGCGGAGCTGGAGGATTCTTTGAAGGCTGCGATGAGTCCTTGGAAGTGTCTGAGAGGTCCTAAGCTATTTCTGAGGAGAATTGAAGGTTATAGAGGCAAAATTGGTGGTTACTGAGTTGGCCAAGGGAGAAGCCGAGGAAGGAGAGTGAGATGGAAGAAGGTTTTTGCTCTTCTTCCTCTTGTTACTTTAACAACAGTGGAAGAAGGCTTTTGCTCGACAACTTTTACCTCGCCCACTTTGGTCAAAATAAGGTTGGGTGACTCAAAAGTCTGTAGTTCATTCAACAATTGGGACATGTTGAACTGTAACTTGTTCATAATATAGGTTGTTGTGAATGCAAAAAAAGATGGTGTGAGCGACTCAAGTATAATGTTAACTTGAGTCTGCTCATCAATGGTCACCTCATGTACTTTTTTCTTATGCATGATGTTGATCATGTTCAAAACATGTTCTCGCACAGAATTACCATTTCTCATATTAGTCATTATATAACTCCTAGTGGCCTCATGATGACTTTGATCAAACTGCTGCCCAAACATCGCCTGTAGAGATTTCAAATCTCACAGGCTGTCTCCATGCTTTCATGCTTGGTTCTCAGAACATCATTCATGCTCACAAGCATGTAGAACTCTACCTTGTTATTTGATATGATCCAAACATCATATCTGTCCCTAACATTCTTAGGGGCATTAGCAGCAAACTTCTCAAGATATTTTTCAGTAAGAATGAACTTATGGTTCTCACAAATCATCATTAAGTTCATATATGATTTCCAACGTATGAAATTATCACCATTCAATTTCTCAAGCGCGAGTAAAGCAGTAACGGGATTACCCATGATAGACGTAATAATGATGTCTGAAATTTAAAATATACAACATTCAATATAACTGATAAATATCTAGAGTTTGAAAAGTAAACGTGATGCATGAATGCAACATAATAAACACACAGAAGTAACATTTACTAATCATGATAAAACAACCTAACGATTAATGTGCTGCCTTACAGTCAATCATATTAATCTTAGACTGACTATGAGACATTCTCATCTTTATTAATTAAAATTTAAAATATCTCATATTTTATCTTTTAACAATAAGATATCGCTTGTTTGGTTAAGTCACAACTATCCACATGAAAACTTTATTGTGACGTTGTGAGTGTAACCCATCATTTCAGATTCTATGACTTAATTTAGAATATGTCACCTTAGGGCCGGGCAAAACTAAACTACATCACTTTCTCCTATTGTCTTAAGAAGTCCAACTTTGGTATTGGTACAAATCGAAACATTTCTTAGGGAAATGAAAACAAAGCCATCTCGAGGCCCTTACTGTACCTCGCGGTGTTGTACTAATGATGAAGACCATAAGTTACATTGATATGTCAACATTCTTCCACTCACTATTTTAAGATTATGTGTTTCTATTTTAACTAATTATCCATTATTACGCCACATAATTAAACTCTTCAATTAAATAATTTTATTTATTAATTCCATTATTACTCCACTATAAATATGAAATTACACTCTTAGAGATTATAGATTATATTTACAGAGTATTCTCATGTAATCCACTGATATAATCATTTTATGTAGTTTTATCCTCCAATAATTGGTTCGTAAAATTAGAAATGGTCAAAATTATCATTTTACCCTTCAAATTACATATTAATCCTTAAGTAGCATTAATTCACTAGTGAATAACTAATTTGCAATCGTATTATAAATTTGAGCTCAATGGTCATTCAGTTTCATAATTAAGACATAAGAGAACCAATATCCGATCCGTTAGGAAAGCTTGGATTTCAAATCTTGTAAGATCATGTTCACATTCACTGAATTTCTAATTTCTAAAATAAAAATCACTCGCATGTTTTACAAACAAACATTAACGAGTGAATCAAAATATCTAGTAGACATGTACATGAGTTTATGACCACTTAGGATTTAGACTAATCTATACATGATCATCAAATGGATGTTTATTAAATCTTTATGATAAACGACACATTGATAAATATATTAATTCAAATCAGTCCAGTCATATATAATCTCATTATATAAAGTACATTTACTAAGATGTCTATCCACATCAATGATTCAGATCTAGCATATGCATTCATAATACTTAGTGAACCGGCTACAAAAAATGATAATAATGGCGTTTTTATTCGACTTTTGTGGCGACCGTAGCAAAAATGTTTTACGGCAGTTCCAAAACCACAAAGTTTTTTTGTGGCGGTTATTCCAACCGTCGGAGGACCGCTAACAAAAGGGATGTATTGCTGGTGGTTTTAATTCTCTTTAGCGGCGGGTAAAAGTCGCCAGTAAAGATCATTTCACGGTGGTTCAAGCCGCTGCCAAATGCCAAGAAATGGGAAGGAAATACCTTACACAAGTTTCTTTCCAGCTGATTTTTTCTCATTACCGGTGATTTTAAACCGCCAGTAAAGTTAATTTAGCGGCGGTTTAAACCGTCGCAAAATGCCCAGAAACTGGAGAAAATTTCTGGGTTTTTTTGGCGATTTATTTTCTCATTACCGGCGGTTTACAACCGCAGCCAAATGCCTAAAAAAAATATATTTTTCGACGGTTTTAAACCGCCTCTATAAAGCTCCAAAACCGCCCTATAAATTGAAAATTTGGCCAAAGTTTTTCCAGTTTTTTAAACATCCCATAATTTTCAAATGATTTTCGGTTTGTCTAGAGTCAAATGATTTTCAAGCAGTCGAATCGACATGATGTCTTAAAACACCATATTCGGTACGCTCTATATGATGCCATTTCATATCGTCAGCCATTTTAGATGACACGTATAGTCTTTTTAACCTTCCTTTTAAGGGAAAGTAACACACCACTTTAGCAGATTTTGGCTTCTTCTTCCTTTTTCCTTGAGATTGAGATGTACTCTTACCCCCATTGGTTATCCACCTTGAAGTACCATAAGTAGAACATGATTGTTCTTGTTCTTTGTCTTTCCAATATAATATGCAGTCATTTGAACAAGCATGTATCTTTTCATACCCAATACCCAACTTTTTTATGATCTTTAAAGCTTTATAAAATGTTTTTGGCAACTCCCATCCAACTTCACACAATAACTCAAGCAACTCCGATAGTGCATCATTACTCAATCCATGAAGACACTTGAGGTTCATTATTATCTCTAACTAGGTCAGAGAAATCATTCACCTTTACGTCTTGAACATCATTTAGTTGCTCATTCATATTGTTAGAAGTTGGTTTTGTTTGCAAATCATATGTTCCTCTCTCATTATCCACAATTCTGAATGCATCACGCAACAAGTCATGTATATTGTCATCACAAGCTTCATACACAGATGTATGGTTCACATTTCTTTCATTAAGCTCTTCACCATTTGAATTTGCAAAATGGATTCGCGATGGAAGAACCAACGTGTATAACCAATGCAAAACCCCTTACACCCCAAGTGCACATACACACTCTCTCTATTCATTCTCAGTGTATTCTCACAACGTTTACATGGACACAAAATCTTACCCTCTACAGAAACTCTTTCAAAAGCAAAATCAAGAAACTCCTAAACTCCATTAAGGTAATTTTGACTAACTCGAGATTTTTCAATCAAACTTTTATTCATATTAAAATCAAAACACATTATAATAGATAGTTCAATACAATGAAAATCAAACTTACAATGAAATCAGGGTCACAAATTGAGGTACAGAATAGAGACAAATAAGTTGCAATCACTACAGATTATAACAGTTCATGCTTGATTTATCTTTATTTTTTTTCCTAATTTTTGCTTTTGTTTGGATATTATTGGATCGTATGATATACTACTATATTTCATTATATCTTTCAAGATCTTATTGAATTAATTTCTTTTAATGAAAGATAATAATCAAAATATGAAAATAAAATATAATCTAGAGAACATACTAGGAACTACAGAGAAAAAGCTGACTCGATCAAACATATATGATCTTCATAAGAGAGAAAACAAGCTAAAACCGCTTTGCAAGAATAATGGAAGGTAGAAGAAGATCTAAGAAAAAGAATAAACTTATTTGACTTACAACACATTTTATAAAGTAATTTATAATTAAATAAATTAGAGAAAACATCAAAATAGGAAAAGAGCATCGATTTAAAGCCCATAGTCAATTGTAATTGATTCAAAAATCAGTATAAAAAGAATAAAAATATTATTCTTCTAAGTTTTTTCCTACTTTCATTCTAAAGGGATAAAAAAATTATACCAAGCTTTTCTTCTAATTTTGTCTACGTACTTCAGCTTGAGTCTTGTTTGAGGGTTTTAGTTTGTTTATTATTTACTTTCCTTTTCATCTTTTACTTTGCAAATGTTAACAAGATGACTCGGAAGTTTAAATTCATCGTTAAAAGGCTTGTTTTTCCTGACTATTTAAAGTATTGGTCATTGAAAGCCTTATCTTTAGCGACCAATTCAATGGTCGCTAAAAGCCTCTCACTTTTTCTTACGTGTCAACTCATACCCTATATTGATAGTGTATTACTCGAACTCACACCCACGTAAACATCGACATATATATAGCTTAACTATCTATATCAATCAACCAACTCATCAAGTAGGTAGTATCGAATATACATGCAAATATAGGTAAACTTTCTTATAGCTAGGCTCCATTGAAATCCATGCATATATGATCAATAAATTTGAACACAATAAAATACATACATCTTTTTCTTGTTAAAAGTTAAAAATATTCAATCGAAGTAAAATACTACAAATTACAAGAGGCGTACACGAGGGAAAACATAATCTCATAAAAAAACTTTGAAAAACTATCAAAGGATAACAAAGGAGAGAAAACATACTACACCAACTCATGCATGATAGCTATCAATTATCAAAAATAGAAAAAAAGGAAGTCCTTAATTCCGTTGTAATAACTTATATTCATCTATATATTTTATAAACCATAATTTTTCACTCATAGTTCCAATTCTATAGTTTATATAATCTTATCCTAAAAAATTCTGCGACTTTTTCACACCCAAACAAAAGATACAAAAGAGGAAAAAAAAACCAAGTCTAAGAAGGATGGATTTTAAAATTTTCGCCATAGCTTATACATTAGTATATATAAAATATATACATACATTAATAAAAACAGTCAAAGAGTTTTTAATTCCAACCATACCTTAGAAATGCATTATCACCTAGTAGTTCTTTCCTAATTTAGAAACTGAGTGAGTTGTGGAAGTTAGAATATATCGCGGAGATAGAGAGGGATATTGCAGAGAGAGAGGAAAGAGAGGAAGAGAGAAAATATTGTTGCAGAGGGAGGGAGAGGGAGATTGCAGAGAGAGAGAGAGGCGAGAATCGAGATGGTACCTGTAAATTGTGGAGGAGCTCGCGGTGGAGGAGCTGACGGCAGAAAATCACGGCGGAGCTCGCGTCGCCTCTCTCTCTCTCTCCCTAATAACTTATATTCATCTATATATTTTATAAACCATAATTTTTCACTCATAGTTCCAATTCTATAGAGAGAGAGGGGGGGGGGGGGGG
>QANY01000292.1:154896-189815 GCA_003255025.1 Datisca glomerata | reverse complement strand
GAATCGTGAGTCTGGGCAAAAGGGAATATTAGGGATTTGAAGGTTATTTAGCGGCGGTTTTAAAATCACCACAAAATGTCTTAAAAACTGCAGCTACACGTAAAACATTCGCGCGAGTTTGGGCGAAAAGAAAAAATAAGGGATTTAAAGGTTATTTAGCGGCGGTTTTTGAACTGTTGCCAAATTTCTTAAAAATCGCCGCTCCAGGTAAAACATTTGGCGGTTTTAAAAACCGCTGCCAAATTTTTTACCGGTTTTTTTACCGGCAGTTGGTATAACCGCCGCCGTAATACTACCGGGGAAAACCATTTTTCTTGTAGTGACCGTACTAGCAACCATTCATTAAAGATTTTATACTTTAATATATTACTGACAACTTTATTCATTATCTATTATCTTAATCCTCTTGTACTAATACAAGATCACAGTCTCGATAATGAATATATAATTTTTAGATATTTATATAAATTATTGAACAATAATTTAAAAGAATAATTATAAGAAAAACATAATTCTCATTAAAAAGTTTATATCAAGATGTTAATACATATGTCTTGAGGGCATAACCCCCAACGATAACTTGCTTAAAGCATCTAAGATGGTCTACTAGATCAGACTTCTCTTCATAGCACTTGAATTTAGGCGCCACAAACTTTTTGGGTATTGGGGCCGCCAAGATCTCTAGACTCAATGGGGTTCTGGTGAGCGACTCAAGATCTGCATTTCCCGTACTCCCCCAATTCCTCAACTCCATCAACTTTCTTTCGAGCATTTCTTTCATTGCCGCTTCCGTTATGACTTTTGGCTGACAGGCTTCTCCCGCTGACTCTTTCTCATGGAGTTGGGACTGGACCTCCACGTCTTCATTCTGCACATTCCTGCATTTTCGTTGTCCTTGCGTCCAGTTTCATGTCCTCATTCTTCTGGATGATTTTCTAGTTTCCCATGATTTGTATGTTAGCTAACTTCCGCACATGTTTGTGCGAAGTCCCATTGCAGCGTATTGATCTGTTCTTGCATAGTTTGCTCATTGCGAAACATTTCAACCCTCCTTTGATCTATCTACTACATTCTATTCAGGATAGTCTAAAGCATCTCGGCCAGGGGAGTGTGGTTGTTGACATGATCGTCCCCATTCCCAGTCCCGTTTCCTTCGTTATGGGTAGTGTTTGATCTGATTTTAGTCGTTATTTGTTTTTTTAGGAAAGTTTTCTCTATGAGGTTTTTTACTCACTCTCAATAAAAGCACCAAAATGTAAATAATTTTTTCTTGCACTCTTAAAGACAATAGAAAAAATATGAGAGAGTAGAGTAACAACACTCGAAGACAATGAATTCTTGGCTGGTTTGTATTGCATGCTTTTAACTTACATTTAGCCTTTATTTATAAGCAGTTTTCAATATCTAATCTCATATTCAAAAACAAAAATATCCTCTTATAAATGAAATATTCACCGTATTCTAGGGATATACAATCATAATCGGGAGATTACAATCAAATTTGGGAGATTTATAATTATAATTAGGGGATTGCCAGAATATTCTCTAAGATTTATGGAATTTGGCTTTAACCATTGAGCTAAATCTAGCCGTCTGATTGAGTCTTCTATTTTTGAATTCAGGTCTTCACAAATTGCCACATCGTTGATCATTACACTCTCTTCCTATCGGCTCCTTTCATTACACATGGACTTAGTGGAGGTTTTATTCCCGTTCAACATTATTTTCTGAACAATATGCGAGAACCACCTATAATTAATCTATTTTCCAGTCACACATGCCTTGATTTATTGTCACCCATTAGCTAATTGTGCTGATGCGGTAAGAGCCATATCGAGTGAGTCCAATTGCCATGGACGTGCTACATGGAGTGTGCTGGCCACGATGAAGGGAAAGATTAGGGAGTATGCCATGTCGATGAGATGGAAACGCATTATTTAGCCAATTTTCTCCCAAAGGGTTCTTAGGACTAGGTCCTTTCTCGAGGTGGGAATAGTCGATCAAAGTCTTGTCATTTCATGACTAAGAGACAACGTGAATACAATATAGTATGGGTGTCGGGGCTGCATGACCAAGTCTTATTCAATATGTAACAATACGAGTCAGTGTTTCAATGCTTGCAGAAGGCGGCTAGTCATGATGCTTCAATGCAAAGGTTTGGGGCATGGGGGTCCAAATTGTGGTTGGCCCATTTGGATTTTGATGCAACACTCTCAATAGGGTAGTTTATATGTGAACCAGGATATGGTGACTGCTACGTGTGGTAGGTTCGATGCGGTGCATCCTACACTACAAGAGGGCTTGATACGACGCCCCTACACATGGGCTTCGATACAGTGCAATCCAACTTATGTAGTTACTCAATATTGCAGTTTCCCAAGGCAGTTTATGAGGAGTCATTGTGATGATGGTCAAGCCTCATATACATTTAGCCTCCTGTACATGTTCAATGCAAAATCATTACTTGCATACAATCTCCATGTTGCATTTTGATGAAATACATGATGATGATGAAATTCCTTACTTAAAAGTCAAGTTCTAACAAATCTTCTGGAATTTTTGAGAGGTAAATCAATGACAAGTCAGTAATTACTAAGCTTATTGAAAGAACTATTAGACTCAAGCTCTACTCAGCAAATGAGTTCTCCGAAGAGCAAGGATAGTGTTGAAGTTTGGAATTTGGACCCCAAAATCTTATTGTTCAGGTTGATAACACCATATGCATTTTGATCCAAAGAAAATATGCATATTTTATTTTGGTAAGTTTTTTTGAGTGTCTTGCAGCCCCCAGTTGTAATTCTCGTAATGTGATGATCTCGTTTACAATATACAACAGATTATCAATGCAATCAACTATCCAAATATTCTTCCAGTAAATATTAGGAGCATCATTAGTAATAGACATACTTAGGAATAAAAAAAAATAAAAAAATGCACAATGCTCTGAATATAATTAAAAAGTTAGTCTAACAACAATATTTCCTCCCAAAGACCACTGACTAACAGCTTCCTTCTCTTGTAGGAACTCCAATCCAACACCCATGGAATTTTCATGGGTAGATCTTTGTGGGTTGTTAGCAAGATTTGTCGTGGCAAACATCGCACCCATCAAAATAGAGATTCACGGCATTGGACGCGCAAGCTTGACAACCATGGAAGGAGAGCTCGTGACTGTGGACGAAGTGTTTCACGACCATGAATGCGCGAGCTTACAGGGAAGATGGACGTCTAAAAAAATTTATAACTATAGATTGTGAAAATGGTATGTATATGTGTATATGTATACACACTTATGCAAATATTTCACATATATAACATAAAAATATGTAGACGTCCTACCGTTAAAATCTGTGACTTTTGAAAATTGATAATTTTCAAAAACCGTGCTAAGCATTCACAAATTTAATTATTATATTTTTTGAAAATTTTACTATTTTGATATATCCTTAAATCTTTGATTTTTTTCATGATTAAATTGAAAATTATTGAGTTTACTTTATGTCAATATTAATATACGAGCTAAAGCATTTGTGCTTCAGTTTTCTCCATGAATTCGACCCAACCCACCATCAATTGTACGGTCTCAAATCTCAGCCCACTTTAAGGTTTAACGGGTCGGGTGTAAAAATGAAATAACCACTTCGGCGAGAACCCTAACGACCAGCTATATATATGCTTTTAGAAACTGAAACCCTAGCGCGCGAGAGTGAGAGAGAGAGAGAGACTGAAGCCCTAGCTTCTTCATCCTCCAGAGCCTCTCCGAGAAACGTTCTGCTCTCTGAGCTTCCAACAACGATGGCTACTGCTAAGACCGTGAAGGATGTCTCTCCACATGAGTTCGTCAAGGCCTACGCCGCCCATCTCAAGCGATCTGGCAAGGTACAGAAGTTCATATCATCACTGCCTGTCTGGTTGCTTTGTAAATATTGTTAGAAATTAAAATCTCTTTTATTTCCTTACGTTTTTGGCAGAGCATAAGTTCACGTAGTGAGTGCAAGTTTAGCTTTTTAAGGGGTACGGCTCTCACTGGTTTTTAGGGATCTGGGTTCGTGCATGTTATTTAGTGTCCTCCTTGAGCTACAATGTTGTTTATCAAAGAACATTTCTTGAGATATATTTAGCAATAGATTTAATCAAATTGAATCGTGTTTCCCATACTTTGATTTAGTTTTGTCAAATTGAATCTGGTTCAAATTATCTTAGGATAGGTAATTAACCCTCTGAAAAATGTACTCATGTTAAGATTTGTCGATAATATAACTGACTGTGTTATACGAGAAGTATATTCAGAACGACTAGTCTAGTTCTGACAAGAAAATGTTTTCACTATTGATTATGTTCTCGTAAAAAACTGTAAAACCTTTGTTCGTTACAATTGCCATGATCATATCTTTATAATTCTGTATCTTTTGTTGGCCAATATAGGTAGAACTTCCACCCTGGACGGATATTGTTAAGACTGCAAGATTCAAGGAGCTTGCTCCTTATGATCCCGATTGGTACTATGTCAGAGCTGGTTAGCACCATCTCTCCTCTCTCTCTCTCTCTCTCTCTTGATATGTGATCATATATGCAACTCAGTAAGCAGAAACGGTTGGTAAGATGCTTTCTTTAGTTTTGTTTTGGTGTTCACCTCTCATGTTGTTCAAACTGGTACAGCCTCCATGGCAAGGAAGATCTACTTGAGGGGAGGTCTTGGTGTAGGTGCTTTCCAGAGGATTTATGGTGGTAGCAAGAGAAATGGAAGTCGCCCCCCTCATTTCTGCAAGAGCAGTGGTGCTGTTGCTCGTCACATTCTACAACAGTTGCAGAACATGAACATTATTGATATTGACTCAAAGGGGTAAGCTTTAGATTTCCAATTGACATTTTTCATGGCTTTTATTCTGTGACGACCTAATCTGATCAGGTACTTAATATAATAGCAGTAGCCTTGTTGAAATGGATAGGAGGAAGCTTGATTTCGTATGTTTATTGTTTTAAATCTTTGCCATGTTTATTTCCCATTTGTAACCTTCTCTATCTCTATCATGTTTTATTATCTGTAATCTATTCATCTTATTCAATTCCTTATGAAATGATGTGATTCTCCTTGTTATCATTATGGTGTAAAGTCTTCTGGACTTCTTCCACGACTCACCGTTGAGATTCACATATCTAGATTGTTGTTTAGCTTCTTATCCAAATCTTGAATAGCATAATGTTTTTTATTGATATTGATCCCACGTCTTTCTATTTGAAACACGTAAACAGTGGCAGAAAAATCACTTCAAGTGGACAACGAGATCTCGATCAAGTTGCTGGGCGGATCGTTGTTGCTCCTTGATTCCATTATCTGAGGACTGATAGTGCATTAGCCTGTTTTGATAATTTTATATTTCAATTTGTTGGGGAGATGTAGCAACAAGAGATTAAGTGATAACAATTTTTTATTTCAACTGTTGAGTGCTTCTAGATGGCTACTCCTTTCTTATTTTCATATGTTTTGACGGTTGGACTCAACCTTTGATCTTGTTTTAGTTTTATGTGGATCACATCATAATGCATTTTGTTAAAACTACTATAGTGTTCCAAGTTCTTCCTGTTATACGCAAAGAGAGATGTTCTTATCAAAGTGTAATGCTTCTCATTTTCACAATCTGCATTTGAATCTGGTTGGAAATGACATTGTATTGAACCTTTCATATTATACTTTTCCTAAGTGGGAAGTGTTCAAGAGTCATATAAGTATGACAAGTAGTTTGCGCCATGATATTTTCTTAACCAAATATTTTTGAGATGTTTATTGTTGCTGTGTGCTCAAATTTTGAAGCAAACCCAAGTTTCTTTTTAAATGTAGAATTTGGAAGACCATTTGTTTAAGTACCTTTTCTACCTCTGCCATACTAAAACTTGGTTTTCGAATATTCAATTAATGGGCATACTAAAAGTTGGTAGGAAATTTGAGGTAGGAAATTTACGGTCGGTGGCTACTTTCACTAACTCGTATAAAAGGTTTAATCTAATTTTGTTAGAACCTGTTTTCTCCATTTGTGTACAATTTTTGGGAAAAGACAAATGTTAGAGATACGATTTGGAATTCCTAAATTAGACAAGATAATGATAGGCGTCTCCGAGGAAATTGGAGTTTACCTATCTCATTTTTGTGTCAATGGTAGCTTTTGACAAGCCTAGTTGTTGCTGTTGCTCCCTTTTTGTTCGGGAAAAAAACTCTATTCCTAACGTCACAGCTCAAAATTATAATTGTAGTTAGAGATAGGATGTGAACCTATACACGATAATGATAGTATATATTTATCTACTCATCTGTGTCATTCTATGATACGGCCATGTACGGCATATGATCTGTACCTTAGACAAATCCACTTGTCTTTTTATGCAAAAGGTAGTTTTGACTAGTCTTTGGATGCTCTATTTTTCTTCCCTTTTCTCTTTGTTTTTGTTTGTGTATCGAGTTTCCTGTTCGGAGTATGTCCATTGTCTTATTGGTGTATCTATATTTTGGTGATTTTAAAATATTTTAACTTACCAAAAAAAGTATAGAGAGAGAAATTTAGTAATAGGGTGCTTTTAATTACAAACCTTCATTTTACTCACCTTGAAAAAAAAATAGCAAGATACACATCTCAACTGACAAATCCATGCCTTCCGTCAGTACTTCTTGAAGAATTATGACCAAAAGAATCAAAGAACATAAAAAAGGATCGCAACTATATTGGTTGCTGCCTAATGGAAAATTTGATTAAAGAAAGAATATAACAGTTTTTGGTTGGATAGAGAGAAGGGGACATGATGATAGCTGAATCTCTGTTCTTCAAGCTCTAGGATTGAAACGTATAGGAGCTAATGTCATTCCAAGACAAGCAGCATTTGATCTTCTTTTGTTCAGGCATATGAAACTTCGGTTCTTTTGGTATAGTTGGATGCCTCATTGACCTTTACACCACCAACCAAAACATAACATTACTGCATTTATAACTTTTTCTCAATTTCACCACTCAGCTATTTGATCATTTCACCTTTCTGTCTATGTCCATTAATGTGGTACTGAAGTTATACAACTCTTTAGCTACATATTCAGAGAGCAAATAGTATTTGTAGATAGCAAAAGACAGATAAAGTGTTTACCTTCTTGGAATAAAAGGCCTATCAAAGTAAGGCATGGGCTGTGCTTTGGGAACTAGCTCCTTTCTCAGTCTTCTTATTTCTTCCTCTTCTTCCATCTGTTTATGTATCAAGTATACCAAAATACATGCATTTAGATGAAAAATATGAGGGTTATATAAGATTTTATATTAAGCAATGTTAGTTTATCCTAACCTTCTGCTGTATCTCTCTTTCCATCTTGTACTGCTCTATCAGACTCATCTTTTCTGCCACCTGTTGTTCACCCATTACAGAGATGCGTATTGTTAGGAAATTCCAATTTCTTCGCATGAATGGATGCCAAAGCACAAGACAGTACTTAAGATCTAGACGTAATCATCAAGTATAATCCTTAATGCCATCCACAGGGTAGTTTGAGCTCGTAATTGTAATTAGGTACAAGTGAAAAGGGTGGGAAAAAGAGAAGTACCTGATGATCAAACTCGGCACGCTCAACAGCCCGTATATCACTATGGAGTGCTAGGTCCACGGGTCGTGTAATATCCTTCACATGAGGTCTTATAAGACACTGCAATAGCAAGTAATAATATGAAACTTTTGTTTTTTCTATTCAGCATAAGTAAACCAACTACAAAATAGATAGTAAAAAACTACTTTATTCAGATAGCAACACAGAAAATTAGTTACAGTTGAAATTGCAATTAGAAACAGAATCAAAATCCACACTTATAAAGACTATCTTCAAGAACTTGTATTTGCCTCACCTCTGGTTCATCCGTTGTCCATGGAAGACCCTGTGCAATCGGAATACGCTGCCTCTCCTCCTCTTTCAACATCTCTTGTATCTTCTTCGTGAATTCTTCTTCCTTCATTTTTCCTCTTTGCTATATAAACAAAATGTACAACTCACGAACAAAGTCAACTGCATAGGTCTATCATTTCCATTACAATTATTCTCACCTCTGTTCTAAGCTTGAATGGCTTTTGGTTAGTGATTTTGAGCTGCTGCTTCTTCTTCCATCTGCTCCCACCCAATGTAACAGATGACTCAGTGCTCTGGAACCGAAAAACATGAATAAACAACCCCATCAGTTAATCAAACATTAAGCCATCTAGGATAATATCCACAAACAAAATCAAATTCTTACGTTTCTTCGGCTTCTCCGGCCACTATTAGAAGTCCTGTTAGAGATACTGAAACATGAAAGAAAGAGAAAGAACAATTAGAAAATAAACAAAGGTAAAAATCCAGCAACATAAAAAATTATAGTGCTGGCTGAGATTGAATCATACTAACCTTCCACGGGTGCCATCCCAGGAAGTTGAAACTGAAGATCGAGGATCCAAACCCAAAATCTCTGATGTTAAGAAGAGCTCTGATGGACAAAATGAAGAAGAGGAAACCTGTGTATCAGGAACTTTTGGAGGCTCCAATTGCATTCCTGGTAATGCCCATTTCATTGCCTTCTTATTCTCTAATGGCTGCTTCTTCTCATCATCCTTCTGACCAGATTCCTTTGAACTGGGTATTGAAAGCATTTTCTCAAAAGCCATAACCAAATGCTTCACTTGTCCCCGCTCAGGCACACTTTTCCTTGCCTCTTCCAACACCTTATTCCTCCTCCTTTTAACTGTCGAGCTACCAATTTGATTCGGGGACTCAGTCTTGCCCGAGTCGTTATCATCTGATTCATTCGGAGCCAAAAAGTCACCTTCCTCCACCTTCTCTTGATATCCATCTTCAATTTGAAGATCTTGGATCATCAACTTCTCTATTTCTTGATCAAGTTTACTTTCCTTCAACTGGTCAGATTCACCTGTCACTTCGCCCATATCGCTCCTGATCTTGAAAAATTCTTCTTGGGAAGCCCTCAAATTCTCATATGCCACACAGAGACACTTCTTGACGCTAACCCCAAACTTCCCCTTGCATTTACACTCGACTTTAGATCCACCCGCATTTTCTTTCTTCGAATTCTTCTTCGCGACCACAAACTTTCTCTCACAGATCTTGTTCCTAGGCGAATAGGCAGCCAAGTTAGCGTTCTTCGAGGCGGATTTCTGCGCCTTTGCTGATTTGATCACAGGGGTACTAGTGTGTTTTTTATTAGGGCTCGGATTAGCGAAGTTAGGGTTTATATTCTCGGAGAGTTTTGAACTTTCATGGATCTTCGATCGAGACCCATGCGATTCTTTCACTGGAGTCACCGTTCCGGCGTTCTTGCTGGCTGAATCCATGCGACTGTCGCCTGAAACGGAATAAGACACGCCGGAAAACAAATAGGGTTTGGTCTGTTTAGTGAGAAGGGAAAGGGCTTAGAGAGAGAGAAAGTAGTGAACGAGTGTGTTCGCGATTTGGAAAAGAAATGGAATCAAATGAAACGAAGGACAGGTTGGGGTTGAGAGAGAGAACGTTTGAGCTATTGACGCTCTGTGTAACGGCTAGTTCATGTGGGGCGTCCGATTGATTAATTTTGAAAATCTGTTTGGTTTTATTGGACCGTTGGATTTGCTGTAGGTTAGAATGATAAGTTTGATGATTAGCAACCGTTACGGCTTAGGCTAATATTATTGCCACTTTTTTTTAATGCAAATTCAAAGGCTTAAAATACGGATTAAAAATTAAGAGTTAATTTGTGCTTGTGACTTTGAATATGTAAGTAGATGATCCAAGAACAATTATATGTTTCAACTTCTTACCGATATACAATGCTTAGTTTAATGCTTTACTACCCGATGATAAGAATTAGAGTTTCTCTTAATCCACCTAAAAATACCTAATTTTTTAGGCTTCACATGTCTAATGGTCTATCAACATAAAAAATGAACAAGTACATATATGAAAAACTAGTAATGTAAGTTAAAGGTAAAAAGTGGGTTTTCCTACTGTACTAGCATAGGTTTTGGTGTATGTGGCTTATTTAGGACTCTGTTTTGTGAATTAGATAGATCATCGTCTATTCTATGAACAAGAAAGGATTCTGTTACATCTAGATCGTCCATTGGAGTAATCAACATTTACAAGATTTTTTCTAAAAAAAATTGCTTATATATAATACTTATAAAAGATAACCCCGCCTTAAATTGCTTCTAATACCATATCTTTAAATACATAATCAAAATAAATATTCAAGTAAGCAATTAAGTAACAATAGCAACAATAACTAGTCACTTGGGCGGTAAAGAACAATAATTATGCAGAGTAATTAAGAATAGTAAAATATCCTACCAGGTTTGACGCTGATACCGAAAGAGACGGAATTGCATATAATTCAAGTAATTAAAGATTTAATATTAGAAGCAAGAATTCAAATAACAAGAAATAGTAAAATTATTATTTGAAGTAGGATTTAAAACTTACAAGATTGAAGAAAATTAATTGGTAACGATTAAATAGTGCTTCCGTTCACTAATTAATGTTGAAAAGAAAGAAGAAAAGATTACAAAAGAGGAGGAGGAAGAATGTTTTATTTTCAAAACAAGTTTTCTCTCAAAATCGTTAAGAGTGAAAAACCAATTTTGAGAAACAAATGGGAGAGGCAACTTATTTTATAAGCGAGGAAAGTGGAGTTAACCGGGAATCCATCACTTACCTATACTATTATTTTCCACAAAAATAAAAATATTTTACATTTCTACTTTTGACTAATTAAAGTAAAAGGACAAATAGTTGCCTTATTATTTGACACCTTGTACAATAATTGTAGAAAATGACAAATTACAAAGATTCCTTGATAATTATAATCTTGGACTTTGCGTCTTCATTTTGGCATGATTGTTGCCCTGAAAAGTCATTGTGACTATTGTTGTATATTGGAATCATTGTTGCCATTCCTTAATAATTGCTATCTTAGATTCATATGCTTTGATTATTGATTGTTAGAGATGTCATTATTGTTTGTCTTGAAGTTCATTATAACCATTGAATTATGCTGAAAAGTCATTATGATATTATTTTCAAGTTTCTTGATTTTTTGATAATTTCAACAATGGAATTTACCAAAGGTAAATTATTTTTATTTATCATCACTGAAATTAGTGTCATCAAACGAGTTCTGAGAGTCTTGAAATGCGCCATAGGCCAATTGTGGTAGGACACGGCCATTCTGTGTATTTTGGTCCTTCAATTGCTGAGGGGACGCCTTTGATGATTGATCTCTTTGGATATTTGGTTTAATTTGATATCTTGACTCTATAGATGATCCAGAGTCAAAATTATGATTGTTTTCTAAAAGGAGAGGCATTTTTTTAAATAATTTTTGGTTCAATTTGGATTTAGGCTTTGTGACCTTTGATTTTCCCTTTGAAGAGAGTTTGGATTCTTTAGATGAATTTGAGCTTGATGGTATATTTTGTGGATCTGGGTTAATAGGCTCATTAATTTTTAATGGAGCCTCGGTAAAGGGATTTTTTTTATCAAATTTAATTGAGATTGGTTATTTGCAAATTCATGGTTAATGGAAGCAATGATTTTTTGGGTATTGAATGTATCCCACTATTTAATGTGATATTGCCTAGTGAGAATTCCATCTTCAACTGAGTATTATCATTTTAAAATTCATGGTATTTTGTATTTGTTTGTAAAGCAGAGTAATTGGGGAAAATAAACCTCAATTAATGAGGGTTTGTATATTTTTAGAAATATATAAAAACTTTGATGAAAACCAATTGGAAATCATTTTAAGATAGAGCCATGAATGGACCACCATCTTGAGAACCATTTTAGAAAATTAATTTTGAAATCCATATCAAAATTCAAAAATCACGAATGAGAAAAATAACTATTTTGATGCAGAAAAATTATGTGACAAATATCAATATAATCAAAATAATTATATTATTTTTATGTAAAAGATTTTTTAGACTTGAAGGATCGGATTTCCAATCCTCCATGGTTATGATTTTGAGAATATAGAAGGAGTGATAGAGGATCATTCCTTCAGAAATTTTTATTGGGCTGATATTTATGGATTTAGTTTCTAAGAGAATATCTCTGTAGAAACTAAGATTTTTGTCTCTGTGGCTAGGGACAAAGTGGAAATAAAAAAGAAAATGGGCTTTTGCGATTTGAGTAGTATCTTTCAAATGAGCAAATGAGACTCAATATAAAAGAGATTTTTACTGGGCATTTTTCTGATATAAGAGGATTTTTTTTATTTTGTAATTGGTTGATTGAGTAATTATGCATTGAAAGTTTGAGAAATTGTCAAATTGTTTGACCAATGTCGATTGGTAATTGGTTCTCATGGACCCAAGTATTGTTAACTGGATTTGATTAGGAGTGGAAGATTCCTATTTAATTTAGACCTTAAGGGCCAATTGTGGAGTCAAAAACTCTTCTATAATCGAATCATTCATCATTTTCACATGATTTCTGAAGGTGATACTGATTCTTTTGGTTAAGGATTGCACAACATGCCTATGACTTTTTTGAAATCCGTCAAGTATGATGAAGAAAGTTCCTTCCAGTATAAACTTTTTTTTATTCTTTTGTCTGGAAATTTAATTTTAAAAATTGATTGTCTCAAAAGGTTCACAGTTAAATTTTTTCTGTTATCATAACAGATTTCTTTATCCTTGTGAAAACCTATTTTTCCATATATCTCATATCATTGAATTAGTGTTGCATTGAAGACATGCCTCAACTGAACTTCTTCCAAAATTTTATCTAATTCATCAATCCATGGATTTCTTGAATATTCAAATTCATTATGACCATAATTAATAAATGAAATTTTTGAGCAAAAAATGGCAGCCCTACCGTTGAACTTCTTGATTTCAAAAGAATTTTGGTTGAGTATTCTAGGTTTTACCTTTCCGTATTCTAGTATGTCAGATTTCTCAAATTCCTTTATGGTAGAATTTTGAACTGATTTCCTGCATAAATTCATAAAAAAAGAAGTCAAGAATTGAATTATTAATGTCTTGAATAAATTAAATATTGAAATAAAAAATGATAAAAATAGTCTTTTACCTGACAAAACTTTGTTTGGAAGCAATGTCAAGACATGTTTTGCAGATTTGCAATCAATTAAAAGAAATTTTTGATTTAATAGATTATCTTGAAATTTATTATTAAATTATATGATTCGATTAATCGTTTCAATAATGGAATGATAGATTTCAAGTCGGCTAAAATACAAAATACACCCTTGCACTGTGATGAAACTGTAAACTATACCCCTGCACTTTGACTAAACTACAAAATATACTCATTCGTGACCTTTTTTGGTTAAATTGAGGGAAAATGGAGGGAAATAATTGAGGAAGTTAGGGGAAAATGGAGGAAAATAATGGAGGAAATTAGGAGAAATGGATGAAAATGGATGGAGTTAATTTTTCTGTTAAATTTAACCAAAAAACGTTACGGAAGGTTATATTTTACAGTTTAGTCAAAGTGCAGGGGTATAAAAATATAAAAAAAAGTGTAGGGATATAGTTTGCGGTTTCATCAAAGTACATGAGTGTATTTTGTATTTTAGCCTTTCAAGTCCTAGAAATCTAATTTTTGATCGAAACAACTTGATTTTACTTGCAGAGATAACTAAACTATTTTTTCTTATTATTTTGGCAAACAATTCAAGATGTTTCTAGTGTTGTAAAATAAGAACATCACTAATGTGAAAAATTAATGAATTGATTGAAAATTTCATTCAATGCATTCTAAAATTTACTTGAAGCATTTTAAAGATTAAATGGCATTACATTCCATTTATACCGACCAAATGCAATTTTGTATTCAACCATTCCATTTGTATGGATTTGCCAAAATGTATTAGGAATTTCACTACACCATTTTCTACAAATTTTATTTTCAAAGCTTTTAATTCGTTTTTGAAGAGCAAAATTTTGAAGCTGTTCTTTAATTCTTTTAAATTTTATTTCATCTTGTAGAAAACATATTTTTTTTCTTTACAAGAAATTAAATTTACAATTTTATAAATAAAATTTTGTTTTAATGTTTTCAATTTCTCATTGTAAGAAAAAGAAAGAAATTTGAATATGACAGGTTTATTCACGAGATAACTAATTATCCAATCATGCTCTGTGGTAAAATGATAAAATTGAGAAATGAATGATAAACCCAACATAATTTTGTATGTCATATTTTTTACTAAAATAAATGACATTTTAAAACATGCATTGTCTTATCAAATATGAACTTTGATGATTTCATAATTGATATGCATTTTAGTACCATTAACAGAGGAGAAAGATTCTTCTGTATTCTTGAAGTACTTAGTAGAAATGAGTCATTCGTGCATACAATTCAAATAAGCTCCTAAATCAATAAGAGCCATTGAAGTGAAATCAAAATCTTGGATTATTATTATGACAATTATGTTCCATTTTTTTATTTTGATGTGATTAAGGATTTGGATGAAGTTATCATCATCTTGATTGTTGACAATAGGTTCTTCAACATCATTATCAGAAATTGAGGATTTACTAGGTTCTCCTAGATCACTAGATTCATGATTTTTTAATTAAATTTTTTATTTTTAAAATGTTTAATTCTTTTATTATTTCTGTGTTTGAATCATTTAATTCTTTTATTTCAATTTAATATTTTTTATTTCTTTTTGAAGTTCTTGTATAGTAACTTCTATTTCCTTTCCTTTAACTTTAGTGAATTTTTCAAGAGTTTGTGCAAAGTTTGCGGTATTATTATTAGACTTAGTATTTTATTTGTTTGAATTACCTTCCTAAGTCTTTCAAGGTATTCGTATTTTAATTCAAGATTTTCAATTTTACTAATTAAACCTAATAAAATATTTTCTTATTCTTCATTTTTATTTAAAACACTAATATTTTTCTGACAACTGCTATCCCTACACCTCATAAACATGTTAGGAGAATTACTGTCAGAACTTGAAGAGCTTGATTCGTCAGATTCAGGGAATTCAAATTCTCCTAAATCTTCATTACTATTTTCAGAGATTTTTAATTGATTAATTTTATTTTTACTTGACAAGTGTTGAAAAACTGGTCATTCTGGTCACATTTGAAACACTTGATTTTACTTTTGTCAACAAATTTTTTTATTGATTTTTCGTCTAGAATAATTCTTATTTTTAGAAAAATATTTGTCAAAATTTTATTTTTGTTTTTGTGAAATTTTTTCCTATAAGGTTTGTAAATTTTCTAGGATTAAGATGAGAAATTTTCATATTCTTTTGGGAAGGAGCAATAGCGGGTAATCCATATTACTCACAAAAATTGTCTAATTCATATTTGATAGTTTTATTTTGTTTTTTAATTTCTTTGTTAATTTTCATGTCTATACACATTCTCAGACATTCTTTTTATATTGTGGTGATAATTGTGCCGTAGGTGAGACTATTATAGTATATATTTTCTAGGTCATTACTAAGGACTGTTCTAATTTTGTGGGCAAACAAATTTAGTAAGCCGTTGATGAATTTTTCTTTTCAAAGGGCTGATTACTATCGTCCCTAGACATTACTCTAGACAAAAATATATTTTTTGTACTAGTCAAAATCACTTAGGGTAGGACACCTAAGATTGGTTAATTGGTCATGAATACACGAAGTAACATTACTTGGTGTTCTGATGAAATGTTCAATTATTGTGTAAAGAAGTGTATTGATGGCATCAGACATTGTT
The DNA here is from genome assembly GCA_003255025.1 of Datisca glomerata. NCBI lineage: Eukaryota > Viridiplantae > Streptophyta > Magnoliopsida > Cucurbitales > Datiscaceae > Datisca > Datisca glomerata. The sequence continues at coordinate 174,080 of QANY01000292.1, read as the reverse complement.
TCCTAATCTTCCCCAATAATTGGGGTTCTTTCAGTATCAATCTTTATTGCTAAAAAGATGACATTTTTGGATTCTTCAATGAGATGATTTTCTCTCAAGGAATGAAGCATTCATGTGAGTCTTGTGACTAAAAGCTTTATTACCTCATTGTGAGATAATTGTGTGTGGTAATGTAACTGTTAGATACCATAGACATGTGCTGTAATTTGTTAAAGACTTCTTATTCTGAAAGCCCATTCATATAATTTTTCTGCAGAGACAGAAAGTTGATTAGCTAAAGAAGATTCAGTAATTTGAATATCTGGAGAAATAAGCTTTTTATGCCACCTTCTTTCTAATTTATTAATTTCTAAATTTATCTTCAATATTGTGAATGGTTGAAGATTCATGTATTATAGATGATTCACACGTGAAATCTGACCTATGACTTTCTAAACCAGAGCTACTATTTTGGTTAATTACTTTAATAGAAGTAGATGACTCAATAGATATATTCCTCAATTCTTGAAGTAATTTATCAATTTTGTTATTGATGGGAACAATATTTAAAGTAGTTTTATAAGATAGATTTATTAAACGAGTTTCTTTCAGTAATTCATTAGGTTTAGGCTTATGAAAATCATCAACCTGATTTTCAATTTTATCTAATTATTTTTCTATGGTTATTAAACTTTAATTGGTGTAATTAAGTTGTTCAACAACTTTTTTATTGGGTTCTTCTTCCTTTGAAATCATAAAAGGAGAAGAAGTGATTAAAGAATTTTTATGATTAATTATAAATTTTTCAGGTGGGGGATGACTACCAGTCACCACACTGGGGTTTTCCTTGACCCATTTGATCTTGAAAATTACTTTAATATTCTTTTCATAATTGTCCTTGATATAATCAAGGAAAAAAATATCAACTCTAAATTCTTGCGTGAACGCCTTCCATTCAGTAAGTATGAGTTTTCTTTGATATATATTGTATGTCTTTCTAAATCTATTGCATCTATTGAGATTGGCTAGGTCATTCATGTGTTGAGTTATACCCTCCCAATCAGGCTTGTGCCTAAATTTAAAACTAAGAGCTGAGGATTGACAGGAGGTAAGGCTCATTGGAAATCAGATTCAATTGGCGATTCAGATTCGGCAGACTGTTCAGCCTTATTATCAAAGATTATCTAACTGACTTGAGATTTTGTGGCTATGCCTTTAAGTTTTAAATTTTAAAATTTTTAATTCTTGTTTTAATTGTTGAATGCTAAGATCACATTATTAACAGATTATCTAGAAAAGGAATTCCAGGAGTGTGAGACTGGCTAAACTCCATAATTTCAGGGTTAGAATTGGAAGATTGAAAATTAATTTTAACAGTACCATCCACGTACTGCTGGATATGACCAATATCTTCAGTTGGGCGTTGAATTAGAGTGGGTTGGCTTTCATTGGTTAAAAGCCAAGTTGTTAGTAGAGTAATATCAGACCACCTAATGATTTTATGGACTCTAATATTAGCATTACTTTGGCTAGATTGAATCAACGAGGTTTGATTTTTCAAACTCCTATTGATGAGTTCAAAATTCATATTTAATTTGGTTACTTTGTAATGTATTCTAAAAATCAAAGCTAGGGGTTGGACACCTTCAAGGATTTGATAACCACTAGTTTTGATATTCAAATTAAGGATTTGAGAATGTGGGGGTTTGTTAGACTAACAGGAAAATTTGAAAAATAATCAAAATGGATTGGACCATTACAAAGTGAGGATTCAATTAATCCTAAAATACTATCACTAAAATTTGTAAATCTTGCATCTCACAAGGCTACAAGATAAAGGTATTTTCGGTCACTCATTGTGAGTGGTTTAACTCCAATCTGGATTAAATCAAAATAAAAGAAATTATATCCTTCTTCAATTTGATGTTTAATTGTATTAGGAGAAAGTAATTGGCAAGTTTCATACCTTTTCCAAAGAGCATATATTTTTTCAATTATTTTTACATGATGGTGAGGCTTGAAAGAAGCAACATACCATGTTGATTTATAAATTTATTTATTAGAGATTTTGGATATATTCCATACCCTATGTGATCTACTCGATCATCTGCTAAGTATTCAAAATGTTATTCATTAATTATGTCTGGTATTGAACTTATTGTAGACTTATTGCTACTAGAAGATTACTTCTAAATAATCTACTCACTGCTCAAAATAACTAAATTATTCTTATGATTGAAAATTTCATCATGTATTTTGATTCTCAAATCTGCTATGACTTCTTCAACCTCCTATGAAGTTGGATCTTCTCCCCTTTGTCTTTATAATTACCCTACCCCTCGAGATTTATGTATCTTAAAAGGTCTTATTGGGGTGCCTGAACTAAACCAAATAGAAATCGATACGTCAGATTCACAGATTAGAAAGTAAAAGATTACGGAGAAATAATCAATTATAAAAATAACTAGCCACTTGGGCGGAGAGTCAGATTAAATCGAAATAAATATTCAAGTAAGTAATTAAACAACAATAACAACAATAAACAATCACTTGGGCGGTGAAGAACAATAATTATACAAAGTAATTAAGAATAGTAAAATATCCTACCAGGTTTGGTTCTGGTACCAAATGAGGTAGAATTGTGTATAATTCAAATATTTAAAGAGCGGGTATTAGAAGCAAGAATTCAAACAACAAGAAACAGTAAAATTGTTTTCTTCTTCCTCCTTTTTGTAATCTTTTCTTCTTTATTCTCAACGTTAATTAGTGAGTGAGAACACTAATTAATGTAAAATAATTTTCAGTACCTTTAAGTTTGATTTTCCCTTCAATAAAATTATTGTGAATCGTTGCTTCTAATACACTATCTTTAAATACATAAATTATACATAATTCCGCCTCTTTTGATATCAAAACCAAATCGGGTATGGTATTTACTATTACTTAATTAATCTGCTTAATTAGTGTTCTTCGCCGCCCAAGTGGCTGGTTTATGTTTCTATTGTTTCTTTCTTCTTTGGATAATTATTTTTATTTAATCTAACTCTCCACCCAAGTGACTGGTTAATTTTATGCTTGATTATATCTCTGTGATCTTTGATTTATTAATATGTGAATCTGTTGTATCAGTTTCTATTTGGTTTGCTTTAGGCATACCAATAAGATCTATTTGATACATAAATTCTGAGGATATGGTAGTTGTAGAGCAAAATGGGAGAAGAGTTGACTTCATAGGAGGTTGTAAAAGTCATATCAGGTTTGAGAATTAAAATACATGATGAAATTTCAATCATAAGAATAATTTAGTTATTTTGAGCAATGAGTAGATTATTTAGAAGTAATTTTTCTTGTAGCAATAGGTCTACAGTAAACACAATACATGATATAATTAATGAAGAACATTTTATATATTTAGCAGATGATCATGTAGATCATAGAGTATGGAATATACCCAAAATCATTAATAAATAAATTTATAAATCAACATGATCTGTTGTTTCCTTCAAGCCCTAGCATTATATAAAAATAATTAAAAAAATACATGCTCTGGGAAAAGAGCATGAAACTTGTCAATTACTTTCTTCTTATCCTCAAATTAGGGAGTTTAACTAGTCTATCACTCCTAGAAGTTCTTTTTTTAAATCCAATGACAATAATAGTCAAAATCTTAGAATCCATCAATTGGAACAAGAACTAAAAAATTAAAAAATAACAAATTTAAGACTTCAAGGCATACCCACAAATTCCCAAGTCAGTCAACCAATCTTTGATAATAAGACTGAACAATCTGACAAAATTGAGTCACCAACTGAATATGATTTTCACGGAACATTGCCTCCTATAAATCCTCAACTTTTAGTTTTTAATTTAGGCACCATAAGCCAAAAATACAAGCCTGATTGGGAGAGTCTAACCCAACACATGAATGATCTAGTTAATCTCAATAGACAAAACATGTTTAGAGAAACATAGAATATGGATCAAAGAAAAATTATCCTTGCTGAATGGAAGGTGTTCATGTAAGAATTTAGAGTTGATATGTTTTTCCTTGATTATATCAAGGATATTTATGAAAAAAATATTAAAGTAATTTCTAAGACCAAATGGGTCAAGGAAGACTCCCGTGTGGTGTCTTCTAGCCATCCCCGGCATGAGAAAATTATAATTAATCATAAAAATTCTTTAATCACTGCTTCTCCTTTTAAGATTTCAAAGGAAGAAGAACCAAAGAAAAGTCGTTGAACAACTTAATTACACTAATCAAAGTTTAATAACAATAGGAAAATAATTATACAAAATTGAAAATAAAGTTGATGATCTTCATGAACCTGAATCTAATGAATCTCTGAAGGAAACCCCCTTAGTAAATCTTTTAGATAAAATTACTTTGAATATTGTCACCATCAATAAAAAGATTGATAAAATGATTTAAGAGTTGAGGAATAAATCTGTTGAGTCACCCTATTAAGGTAATTAACCAACCTAATAGTTCTGAATCATAAAGGCATAAGTCATATTCCACCTATGAATCATACATAATTCATGAATCTTCAAACATTCATAATATTGAGAAACATGTAAAAATTTAGAAATTAATAAATTGGAAAGAAAGTGGCATAAAATGTCTATTCCTCCAAACATCCAAATTACTGAATCATCTTTAGTTAATCAATTTTATGTGTCTTCCAAAAAATACATGAATGGAACATTGATTGGTTTTCGGAATAGGAAGTCATCAACAAATTACAGCACATTGATATGGTAGCCAACAGTTACATCACCACACATAATTTGCCTCACAATGAGGTAATCAAACTTTTAGTCTCATGATTCACAGGAATGCTTCACTCCTAGTGGGAAAAACATCTCACCCAAAAATCTAAAATTACCATCCTTACAACATTAAAGATTGAAACTGAAGAAACCCCATTTCTTGGAGAAGATCAGGAAACAATGTCTGATACCATTAATACACTCTTCTACACAATAATTGAACATTTCATTGGAACACCAAATAATGTTACTTCGTGTATCCATGACCAATTAACTAATCTTAGGTGTTCTACCCTAAGTGATTTTTATTTGTATAAAAATATATTTTTGTCCAGAGTAATGTCTAAGGATGATAGAATCAAATCTTTTGAAAAGAAAAATTGATCAATGGCTTATCAAATTTGTTTGCCCACAAAATTAGAATAGTCATTAGTGATAGCCTAAGAAATATAGACTATAATAGTCTCATCTACAGTACAATTATCACCAAAATACAAGATGAAGGCCTAAGAATGTGTATAGACATAAAAATTAACAAACAAAGAAAAAAGAAAAGAAAAATGCTAGAATGAATAGGCAATTTCTATGAGCAATATGGATTACCCGCTATCGCTTATTCCCAAAAGAATAGAAAAAATTATCATCTTAATCCTAAACGAATTTACAAACCTTATAAGAAAAAATTTCACCAATACAAAAATAAAAAATTTGACACATTCTTTTTTAAGAATAAGAGTTATTATAGAAGAAAATTCAATAAAAAATTGTTGACAAAAGTAAAATCAAGTGTGGCCAGAATGATCATTTTTCTAAAACTTGTCAAGTAAAAAATAAAAAGGTTAATATCATAGGACCCTCTGAATTTTGTCTTAAAACCAACTTACCCCCTAAACTATTTTTCTTCCGAATTGGTACTTAAACTTTCTCCATCCATCATTTTACACTCCTGACCGTTAAATGGCTGTTAAATGATCACATGCATGGCACATGTCTATTTATTTTTTTTTTCTAATTTTGCCTCTTTCTTCAACCTTATAAAAAGTGATGGGGGTGATTTTTTAATAGGGACAGTTTCAGTATTTCATTGATCATGTTCAATACACGTGATCAATCAAACGGCGTTAAACCCGAGATTTCGGGTTCAGGGGGTAAAGTGATGGGTTCAGGGGGTAAAGAGATGGATGAAGAAATTTTAAGTACCAATTTGGAAGAAAAAATAGTTTAGGGGGTAAATTGATTTTGGGACAAAATTCAGGGGGTCCTGTGATATCAATCAATTAAAAATCTCTGAAGGAGATAAACAAGAATTGTTTAGAATTATAGAATCAATAGATTACTATGAAAGTAGTAATGAAGATTTAGGAGAATTTGAATCTCCTGAATCTGACGAATCAAACTCTTCGTGTCTTGACATTGATTCTCCTAATATCTCTATGAGGTGCATGGATAATTGTTGTCAGAAAAATATTAATGTTTTGAATAAAAATGAATAACAAGAAAATATTTTGTTAGATTTAATTAGTAAAATTAAAAATCCTAAATTAAAATAAGAATACCTTGAAAGACTTATGAATGTAATTCAAAAGAAAGAAAATACTAAGTCTAATAATAATACCACAAGGCTTTCACAAATTCTTAAAAAATTCAACAAACTTAAAGGAAAAGAAAAAAAAATACTTTACAGGACTTCAAAAAGAAATAAAAAAATATTAAAATCAAAATAAAAGAATTAAAAGATTCTAACACAGAAATAACAAAAAAAATTAAATCTTTTAAAAATAGAGAATCTAATTAAAAATCATGAATTCTATGAACTAGGAGAACCTAGTAAATCTCCAATTTCTGATAATGATGTTGAAGAACCTGTTGTCAACAATCATGATGATGATAATTTCATTAAAATCTTTAATCACATCAAAATTAAGAAATTGCACATAATGGTCAGAATAATAATTCAAGATTTTGATTTCACTTCAATGACTCTTATTGATTTAGAAGCTGATTTGAATTGTGTGCATGGATGACTCGTTCCTACCAAGTACTTCAAGAAGAAAAAAGAATCATTGTCCTCTGCCAATGGTATTTGAATGCATATCAATTATGAAATCTTCAAAGTTCATATTTGCCAAGACAATGAATGTTTTAAAACATGATTTGTCCTAGTAAAAAATATGACAGATAAAATTATTTTGGGTTTATCATTCATTTTTGTTGTTGTATCCTTTTACAATGGAGCATGATGAGATAATTACTTATCCCATGGATAAACTTGTCAAATTCAAATTTCTTTCTTTTTCTCACAATGAGAAATTAAAATCTTTAAAACAAAATTCTCTTTATAAAACTATAAATTTAATTTCTCATAAAGAAAAATAATTATGTTTTCTACAAAATGAAATAAAATTCAAAAGAATTGGAGAACAACTTCAAAACCTTGCTCTTCAAACACTAATTAAAATCTTTGAACAAAAAATTTGTAAAGAATTATGTGCTGACATTCCCAATGCTTGCTGCACAGGAAGCATCATACTGTTAGTCTATCTTAGATTAAGGGATTTGATGAAAAGAATATCCCAACAAAGGCACGACCAATTCAGATGAATTTTGAAATGCTTGAGTTCTATAAGAAGGAAATTGCATAACTGCTCAATAAAAATATTATTAGAAGGAGCAAATCTCCTTAGTCTTGCTCGGCCTTTTATGTCCCAAAGGCCAGTGAAATTGAACGAGGATTTCCTCAATTAGTAATTAATTATAAGCCTCTTAACAATGTTTTGAAATGAATAAGATATCCAATACTAAATAAAAAGGACTTAATCAAAAGACTTGAAGATGTTGTTGTATTATCTAAGTTTGACATTAAACCTAGATTCTGGCAAATCCAGATAAATGAAAATGACAAATACAAATCTGCATTTGTAACTTCATTTGGCCATTACTAGTGGAACGTAATACCTTTTGGTCTTAAAAATGCTCCAAGTGAATTCTAGAATATAATGAATGAAATCTTTAATCAATTTACTGATTTCTCACTTGTTTATATTGATGATGTTCTCATTTTCAATAGATAAATAGAACAACATTGAAAACACTTTAAATTATTTGCTACGATAATAAAGTAAAATGGTTTAGTTATCTCTGCAAGTAAAATTAAATTATTTCAATCTAAGATTAGATTTCTAGGATTTGAAATATATCATTATATTATTAAACCAATTAGTCAAACCATACAATTTGCTGATAAATTTCTTGTTGAGATCCTTGACAAAACTCAATTGCAAAGATTTCTAGAATCATTGAATTACATATCTGATTTTTCAATAATTTAAGAATTGATTGCAAGCCTCTTTTTGAAAAGCTAAAGAAAAATCCCCCTTCATGGACAATTTTCCATACCAATTTAATTAAGAAAATTAAAACTCATGTTATGACATTTTCTTGTCTTGGCATCCCTACTAATAATTCTTTTAAAATTGTCCAAACTAATACCTCTGAACTTGGATATGGTGGTATCTTATTATAAATTTTTTTCTAGAATCTTCAGAGAAAATTGCTAGGTTCACATCTGAAACTTGGACTCAATCACAAGTAAATTACATAACAATTGAGAAAGAAATTTTATCTATTGTCTTATGTATACAAAAATTTCAACATGACCTACTGAATAAAAAATTTCTCTTGAAAATTGACTGTAAATCTGCAAAGCATGTTTTGGAAAAAGATGTTAAAAATATTACTTTCAAATAAATTTTTGCTCGATGGCAGTCCATTATTCGTATTTTCGATTTTGACATTGAATTTATTCAAGGCATTAATTCAATTCCTGACTTTCTTACTCGTGAATTCTTGGAGGGTTGTTAAGATGGGGTCTAGGCCCCTGGCCTCAAAAGCTAGAATCAAAGGGGAGTATTCAACTCCACAATTAGCCCCTAAAGCCCAAATTAAAGAAGAGTTTTCTACTCCCAGACAAACCAAATTAACAATACTTGGGTCCATCAGACCCAACTATCAATCAACTCTAGTCAACCAATTTGACCCATTTTCAATTACTAAACCATTTGATCCATAATTAGTCAATCAATCAATTACAAAATACATAAAATCATCCCCATATTTCAGAAAACCCCCCGATAAAAATCCTTTTCATATTGAGTTTTCATTTGCTCATTTGAAAGATTCTGCTGGATGGCAAAATCTCTTTTCCTTCTAAATTTTCACTTTGTCCCTGATCACAAGGACAAAAGTCTTAGTTTCTATAGAAACATTCTCTTAAAAAAACAAAGTCCTTTAATAGTATCCTAATAAAAAGTTCTAAAGGAAAAATCCTCTATCATTTCTTCTACATTCTCAAAATTATAATAATGGAAGAATGGAAAGCACATCCTTATGGTCTCAAAGTTTTTTTTAAATAAAAGATAATATAATTATTTTGACTATATTGATTCTTGGCACATGATTTTCATGTATCAAAATAGTGATTTTTCTCACTCTTGGTTTTTGAATTTTGATTAATATTTCAAAATTAATTTTCTAAAATGATTTTTCAGATAATGGTCAATCCATGGCCCTATCTTAGAATTATTTCCAATTTAATTTCAATAAAGTTTTAATTTATTTATGAAATTGTACAAACCTTCACCAATTGAGGTTTATTTTCCACAATTACTCTGTTTTACAAATAAATGCAAAATACCATGGATCTTGAAGTGGCAATATTCAATTAAAAAATAAATCATCACCAGACAATACTATATCAAATGGTGGGATAAATTAAATACCCAAAAAATAATTGCCTCTATCAACCATGAATTTGCCAATATTCACCCTCAATTAAAATTGGCCAATGCCTCTCCTCAGGCTCTATTAAAAATTAATGAGCCCGCTAATCTAGATCCACAAACCAAATCATCTAGTTCATCTAAAGAATCCAAACTCGAATGAGAACCCTATTCAAAGGAAAAATCCAAAGTCACAAAATCAAAATTCAAATTAAAACAAGAATTAATCCAGAAAATACTTCTCCTCCTAAAAAACAATAACAATTATTACTCTGAATCATTCGTAGATTCAAATCACTCAATAAAATCAAATATTTAGAAAGGCCAATCATCTTAAGCTTTCCCTCAAAAATTGAAGGATACAAATAAATTACAGTGTCCCGTCCTACCACAATGGGCTTACGACGCCGTTAAGGACTCACAAGACCCATTTAACAATATTAATCTCAGTGAAGATGAATAAATAAAAATAATTTATGTTTGGCAAAGTGTCATTGGTGGAATAATCGAGAAATCAATAAATTTGAAAAGTAATATCATAATGACTTTATAGCATAATGCAACGGTCATAATGATATTCAAGATAAGCAATAATGACTTCTCCAAATCAACAATCAAAGAACAAGATAGCTATTATCAAGAACTCCATCATACAACAATAGTTACAATGACTTTCTAAAAAAACAATCATTACAGAGCAATAATGAAGACGCAAAGTTCAAGATTACAATTATCAAAGAATCTTATTTTGCAATAATTATACTAGTTGTCAAATAATTAGACAACTATTTGTCATTTTTACTATTCTTAGTCAAAAGTTGTAATGTAAAATGTATTTACTTTAGTAGAAAGGAATAATGCAGGTAAGTGATGAGTTCCTAGTGAACTCCACTCTCATTGCCTATAAATAGGCTGCATTTTCTCATTTGTTCCTCAGAACTTGTTTTTCACTTTTAACAATTTTGAGAAAAAACTTGTTTGAAAAACAAAACATTTTTCTTCCTCCTCTTTTGTAATATTTTCCTCTTTATTCTCAATGTCAATTTTCCTTCAATAAAATTATTTTTATTGAAGTTTTCAATACATGTAAGTTTTATTTTCCTTCAACAAAATTATTGTTGAATTGTTGCTTCTAATATCCTGTCTTTCAATACATAAATTATATGTAACAATAAACTGTAAAATTGTTATTTGCAGCAATTTAGGTGTTACTTTTATAATCAAAACACAAGAATTCAAAACTTACAAGATTTTTTCTTAAGCAATTTAAGACAGGGTAATAATAAAAACAATAAAACTATTTAAGTTATTATTATTATAAAAATAATAAAAATAGTAAAACAGTAAAAATTTTACTTTAGTAATTAAAATATTTAAATCTTCTAATACCTTGTCTTTAAATACATCAATTAAGGTATTTTACTATTCTTACTTCTAATACCCAAGTGGCTGATTATTTTTATAATTGAATTCTTGCCTCTAATACACTGTCTTTAATTACTTGAATTATACACAATTTTGCCTCTTTTGGTATTAGAGCCAACCCTGATTGGGTATTTTATTATTCTTAATTACTCAGCATAATTATTGTTCTTCATCGCCCAAGTGGCTGGTTATTGTTGCTATTGTTGCTTAATTGCTTACTTGAATATTTATTTCTATTTAATCTGACTTTCCGCCCTAGTGGCTGGTTATTTTTATAATTGATTATTTCTCCGTAATCTTTGATTTTCATATCTGTAAATCTGATGTATCAGTTTCTATTTGGTTTAGTTTAGACACCCCAATAAGACCGTTTAGATACGTAAATCCTGGGAGGTAAGGTAGTTGTACAGGCAAATGGGAGAAGAGTCGATTTCATAGGAAGTTGTAGAAGTCATAGCAGGTTTGAGAATCAAAATACATGATGGAATTTTCAATCATAAGAATAATTTAGTTATTTTGAGCAATGAGTAGATTATTTAGAAGTAATTCTTATAGTAACAACATGTCTACAATAAATATAATACCAGACATAGTTAATGAAGAACATTTTGAATAATTAGTAGATGATCAAGTAGATCATAGGGTATGAAATATACCCAAAATTTCTAGTAAAGAAATTTATAAATCAACATGATCTGTTATTTTCTTCAAGCTTCAGCATCATGTAAAAATATTTGAAAAAATATATACTCTTAGGAAGGAGCATCAAACTTACCAATTACTTTCTCCAAATGCAATTAAACATCACATTGAAGAAGGATATAATTTCCTAAATTTAAAAAATAAAAAATTTAATACTTAAAGGCATAGCCACAAATTCTCAAGTTAGTCAGCGAACCTTTGATAATAAGACTGAACAATCTGACAAAGTTGAATCACCAACTGAATTTGATTTCCAAGGAGTCTTACCTCCTGTCAATCCTCAGCTTTTATTTTTAAATTTAGGCACCTAAAGCAAATTATACAAGCCTGACTGGGAGGGTTTAACCCAACACATGAATGACCCTGCCAATCTTAATAAATGCAATAGGTTCAGAGAGACATATAATATGGATCAAATAAAAATCATACTTACTGAATGGAAGACGTTCATGCAAGAATTTAGAGTTGATATGATTTTCTTTGATTTTATCAAGGATATTTACAAAAAGAATATTGAAGTAATTTTTAAGATCAAATGGGTCAAGGAAGACTTCAGTGTGGTGACTGCTAGCCATCCCCCACCTTAAAAAATTATAATTAATCATAAAATTTTTTTAATCACTGCTTCTTCTTTTAAGATTTCAGAGGAAGAAAACCCAATAAAAAGTTGTTGAATAACTTAATTACACCAATCTAAGTTTAATAATAATATGAAAATAACTAGATAAAGTTGAAAATAAGGTTGATGATCTTCACGGCCTAAACCGAATGTATCTCTAAAGGAAACTCCTTTAATAAATCTTTCAGATAAAATTAAATATTGTTCCCCTCAATAAAAAGATTGATAAAATGCTTCAAAAATAGAAGAATAATTCTATGGAGTCATCTACTTCTGTTAAAGTAATTAACCAAGATAGTAGCTCTGATTCAGAAAATCATAGGTCAGATTTCACCTATGAATCATCTATAATACATGAATCTTCAACCATTCACAATATTGAAGAAAAAATGAAAAATTAAAAAATTAATGAATTAGAAAGGAAGTGGCATAAAAAGCCTATTCCTCTAGATATTCAAATGACTGAATCTTCTTTAGTTAATCAATGTTCTGTCTCTACAGAATAGTTATGTGAATGGAATGTTGATGGACTTTCAGGACATGAAGTTCTCAATAAATTATAGCACATGACTATGGTAGCCAATAGTTACATCACCACACACAATTTGCCTTACAATGAGGTAATAAAGCTTTTAGTCACATGATTCACATGAATGTTTCATTCCTGGTGGGAAAAATATCTCACTGAAGAATCCAAAAATGTCATCATTTTAGCAATAAAGATTGCTGCTGAAGGAACCCCAATTATTGGAGAAGATAAAAAAAATGCCTAATGCTATGAATACAGCTCTTTAATAAATAATTGAACATTTCGTTGGAACACCAACTAATGTTACTTCGCATATCCATGACCAATTAACCAATCTTAGGTGTCCTACATTAAGTGATTTTGACTTGTACAAAAATATATTTTTGTTCAGAGTAATGTCTAGGGATTATACTAATCAACCATTTTGGAAAGAAAAATACATCAATAGGTTACTAAATTTATTTGTCCACAAAATTAGAATAGTCCTTAGTGATGACCTAGGAAATAGAGACTATAATAGTCTCACCTACAGTACAATTATCACCACGATACGAAAAGAAGGTCTAAGAATGTGTGGACATGAAAATTAACAAACAAATGAAAAAATAAAAGAAAACTACCAAATATGAATTATGCAATTTTTGTGATCAATATGAATTACCCACTATTGCTCCTTCCCAAAAGAATAGGAAAAATTCTAATCGTAATCCTACAAGAATTTACAAACCTTATAAGAAAAAAATTCACAAAAACTAAAATAAAATTTTTGACAAATACTTTTCTAAGAATAAGAATTATTCTAAAAGAAAATTCAATAAAAAAAAATTGTTGACAAAAGTAAAATCAAGTGTTTCAAGTGTGGCCAGAATGATCATTTTTTCAACACTTGTCAAGTCACAAATAAAAGTAATCAATTAAAAATCCTTAAAGAAGATAAACAAGAATTGTTTAGAATTATAAAATCAATAGATTACTATGAGACTAGTAATGAAGATTTAAGAGAATTTGAATCTCCTGAATCTGACGAATCAAACTCTTCAAGTTCTGACAGTGATTCTCCTAACATCTCTATGAGGTGCAGGGATAGCTGTTGTCAGAAAAATATTAATGTTTTAAATAAAAATGAAGAACAATAATTTTTTATTATATTTAATTAGTAAAATTGAAAATCTCAAATTAAAAAAGAATATCTTGAAAGATTTAGGAAGGTAATTCAAAAGAAATAAAATACTAAGTCTAATAATAATACCGCAAGTCTTTCACAAACTCTTGAAAAATTCAACAAAGTTAAAGAAAAGGAAAAAGAAGTTACTTTACAAGAACTTCAAAAATAAATAAAAATATTAAAATTAAAATAAAATAATTAAAAAATTCAAACACAGAAATAACAAAAGAACTAAACATTTTAAAAATAGAAATTTAATTAAAAATCATGAATCTGGTGAACTAGGAGAACCTAGTAAATTTTCAATTTCTGATAATGAGGTTAAATAACCTATTGTCAACAATCAAGATGATGCTAATTTCATCCAAATCCTTAATCATATCAAAATAAAAAAATGGCATATAATAATCAGAACAATAATTCAAGATTTTGATTCACTTCAATGACTCTTATTGATTCAGGAGCTGATTTGGATTGTATGCAGGAAAAACTCATTCCTACTAAATACTGCAAGAAGACAAAAGAAGCTCTATCCTCTACCAATGATACTAAATGCATATCAATTATAAAATCTCCAAAGTTTATATTTGCCGAGACAACTAATATTTTAAAATATTATGTCTTAATAAAAAATATGATAGAAAAAATTATTTTGGGTTTACCATTCCTTTATCTGTTGTATCTTTTTACCCCAGAGCATGATGAGATAATTACTTATCTCATGGACAAACCTGTTAAATTTAAAACAATGAGAAATTGAAAATCATATAATAAAATTCTATTTATAAAATTGTGAATTTAATTTCTTAAAAATAAAAGCAATTATATTTTCTACAAGATGAAATAAAATTCAAAAGAATTGAAGAACCGCTTCAAAATTTTGCTCTTCAAAACAAATTAAAAGCTTTAAAAAGAAAACTTGTAAAAAATGGTGTGCTGCATTCTTAATACATTTTTGCAAATCCATACAAATGGAATGGTTGAATACAAAATTGCATTTGGTCGTTATAAATGGAAAGCAATGTCATTTGATCTTAAAATGCTCTAAGTAAATTCCTGACTATAATGAATGAAATTTTCAACCAATTTACTAATTTATCGATCCTATGCATTAGTGATGTTTTTTTAGTTTTTCAACACTGTAGACATCTTGAATTGTTTGCCAAGATAATAAAGTAAAATAGCTTAGTTATCTCTGCAGGTAAAATTAAATTGTTTCAATTAGATTTCTAAGATTTAAAATCTATCATTCCATTATTAAAATAATTAATCGACTCATACAATTAATAATACATTTCAAGATAATCTATTAAATCAAAAATTTCTTTTAATTGATTGTAAATATGAAGAACATGTTTTAACATTACTTCAAATAAAGTTTTGCTAGGTAACAGGTTATTTTTAAAACTTTTTATTTCAATATTTAATTTATTCAAGACATTATAATTCAATTCGACTTCATTTCTTATGAGTTTATGCAGGAAATCAGATCAAAATTCTGCCATGGAGGAATTTGAGAATTCTGACCTACTAGAATACAGAAAGGTAAAACCTAGAATACTCAACCAAAATTCTTTTGAAATCAAGAAATTCAATGGTAGGGCTGTCACTTTTTGCTCAAAATTCTCATTCATTAATTATGGCCATAATGGATTTTAATATCCAAGAAATGTGCGGATTGATGAATTTGATAAAATTTTGGAAGAAATTGGGTTGAAGTATGATTTCAATACAACACTAATTTAATGAAATGAGAAATGTGAGAAAATAGATTTTCATAAGGATAATGAAATATGTTATGAAAACTGAAAAATTTTAACTGTGAATATTTTGGGACAATCAATTTTTAGAATTGAATTTCCAGACAAAACAATCAAAGAATTTTTGATACTGCAAGGAACTTTCTCGTCATGCCTGACAGATTTCAAAAAAGTCATAGACATGCTGTGGAATTCTTAATCAAAAGAATCAGTATCGCCTTCAGAAATTATGTGAGAATGATGAATGGTTCGACTATAGAAGAGTTTTCGACTACACAATTGGCCCTTAAGGTCCAAATTAAAGAAGAGTCTTCCACTCCTAACTAAGTCCAGTTAACAATACTTGGGTCTGTCAGATCCAATTATCAATCAATACTGGTCAACCAATTTGACAATTTCTCAACCTTTCAATACCCAATCATTCAATCAACCAATTACAAAATACAAAAAAACATCTTCTTATTTTAGAAAAAATCCCAGCATAAATTTATTTCATATTGAGCATCCATTTACTCATTTGAAAGATCCTGCTGAAATTGCAAAAACCCATTTTTTTTTTCTGATTTCCACTTTGTCGCGGGTCATATAGATAGAAATCTCAATTTCTACAGAGACATTTTCTTAAAAACTAAATTCATAAATATCAACCCAATCAAAAATTCTGAAGGAAAGATTCTCTTTCACTCCTTCTATATTCTCAAAATCATAACTATGAAGGATTGGAAAGCCCATCCTTCTTCAAGTCTAAAAACTCTTAAATAAAAAATAATATAATTATTTTGACTAGATTGATGCTTGACACATAATTTTCCTGCATCAAAATAGTGATTTTCCCACTTGTGATTTTTGAATTTTGATAAGAATTATCAAAATTAATTTTTCAAAATGGTTCTTAAGATGGTGGTCCATCCATAGTTCTGTCTTCGAATTATTTCCAATTGCTTTCAACAAAGTTTTAATTTATTTTTAAAAATAGACAAACCCTCAATTGAAGATGGAGTTTTCACCAGACAATATTATGTTAAATGATGAGATAAATTCAATACCCAAAAAATCATTGCCTCCATTAACCAGGAATTTGCAAATAACCAACCTCAATTAAATTTGACAAAAATCCGTTTACCCAGGCTCCATTAAAAATTAATGAGCTCATTAAGGCAGATCCACAAAATAGCTCATCTACTTCAAATTCATTCAAAGAATCCAAACCCTCTTCAATGGAAAAATCAAAGGCGACAAAGCCTAAATCTAAATTGAAGAAAAAACTAATACAAAAAAATGCTTTTCCTTTTAAAAGACAATAATAATTCTGACTTTGAATCATCTGTAGAGTCAAGACACACAATTAAACCAAATATCCAAAGGGGCCAATCATCAAAGGCTTCCCCTCAGCAATTGAAGGACCAAAATACATAGAAGGGTCGCGTCATACCACAATGAGCCTATGATGCATTTCAAGGCTCTCACGACCCGTTTGATGACATTAATCTCAGTGATGATAAATAAAAATAATTTACCTTTGGCAAAATTCCAATGTTGGAATTATAAAAAAATCAAGAAGCTTGAAAATAATATAATAATAACTTTCCAGCATAATGCAACGATGATAATGAACTTCAAGACAAGCAATTATGATTTCTCCAACAATCAATCATCAAAGCACAAGAATCAAATATAACAATTATCAAGGAATGATAACAATGACTCCAATATGCAGCAATAGTCACAATGACTTCTCAGGACAACAATCATGGTAAAGCAATAATGGAGACGCAAAGTCCATGATTACAATTATCAAAGAGTATTTGTAATTTATCTTTTTCTACAATTATCGTACAAGTTGTCAAATAATTATGCAAATATTTATCCTTTTACTTTAATTAGTCAAAAATAAAAATGTAAAATATTTTTGCTTTTGTAGAAAAGAATAGTGCAGGCAAGTGATGAGTTTCCAATGAACTCCATTTTCTTTGCCTATAAATAAGTTGTCTCTCCCATTTGTTTCTTAGAACTTATTTTCCACTCAT
This sequence comes from Datisca glomerata, assembly GCA_003255025.1. Classification (NCBI taxonomy): domain Eukaryota; kingdom Viridiplantae; phylum Streptophyta; class Magnoliopsida; order Cucurbitales; family Datiscaceae; genus Datisca; species Datisca glomerata. Next base: position 156,323 of record QANY01000292.1, on the reverse strand, counting down.
AACGATTTTGAGAGAAAACTTGTTTTGAAAACAAAGCATTCTTCATCCTTCACTTTGTAATCTTTTCTTCTTTCTTCTCAACATTAGTTAGTGAGCGGGAGCACTAATCAATCATTGTCAATTAATTTGTTTCAATCTTGTAAGTTTTAAATTTTACTTCAAATAACAAATTTACTATTTTTTGTTATTTGAATTCTTGCTTCTAATACCTTGTCTTAAATTGCTTAAGAAAAAATTGTATTTTTATAAGCATTGGAGAATGGATGATCTAGATGTAACATGATCATCTCTTGTTCATGGAGCAAAAGATAATCTATTTAATCCACAAAACAGAGCCCTAAATTAGCGACTCGAGGAATGGACGACCTAAATGTGACATGATCCATTCATGAAACATGAGATGATCTATCTGATCCACAAAACAGAGCCCTAAATAAGAGACTATATGAATGGACGACTTAGATGTGACTTAAGAAAAAGGCAAAAAGAAAATAAATAAATAACTTGTCTTTTCATCTTGGTGAAAGCGTTGATGTGATCGTGGTCATCCGTTCTAGAACAAACTGCCATGATTAAACTGACAAATCCCCTCTTGTTAGGATCCCTAACATGAGGGGATTCCCTGTTTTGTATACTTAATGCTTAAACGTCCATGAAATAATAGACGTCGAAGTAAAAATGCATCATCTTAATTTTGTTTGTGTTGCTTTTTTGTCATTTTCTTAAGATTAGTCTGGACCATTGTTAGTTAATTTGCGTATTATATGCGTATTTTTTATTTTCTGAATTTATAGTCCGTTGCTGAATTTATCTAAAAAATATGAAAAAATTCGTGTAGTTTTCATTTTTCTTTTTATTATTCATTATTCATTATTCTTTTATCATGCATTTTATTCATTTTTCTTTTACTACTTCTTTTACTTTGAACTTTTATTAAGTACTTTAGTTTATAAATTATTCTTAATGATCAAAATTTTATTAGATATAATAATAAATAAAAAAATATAAGTAAATGATAATAATTTTTCGGTAATGTGAATATAATATTATTTATATTAAATAATATATTAATATTTATTATACATATATTTTTTAATGACTACAAAATATATTTACCAACCCTACTTATTTTCATATCTTAGATAATGAGTTTTTCTGTAAGAAAAATAGTAATGATTTTTCTTCGTAATGAATGATTCTTTTCGAATATGAATATAATATTATTTTAAATTAAATAATATATTAATATTTATTTATACATATATCTTTTCAATTGAGTAAAAATGTATTTATCAACTCTATTTGTTTTCATATTTTAGATAATCAATTATTCACTGGTTAATTATTTAATTAATAATATTATTAATGATTTTTCATTGTAATGAATGATTCTTTTATCTTTTATTTTATAAATGTTATATATTTTT